>JAODAL010051802.1:0-26443 GCA_025379985.1 Phyllomedusa bahiana | reverse complement strand
AAAACAAGATAGCTAACAATTTATATTTGTTTCTGGTTTTAAGAAGTAATAAATAAGGAGATAAAAATAAGGTGATAAAACAAAAGAAAATGCAACACATAGTATGTCATCATGTTTTTTTAATCACCTTGGTTGTTTAATATATTTTGCAGTAGCCATATCCCAACACTAAGTACTCTGCAAGCATTGCAGCTTTTTCCTTTAATGACCCTCATGGTGAGCACGAGATGTTGCTTTTGGAATGAAAAAAAGCAAAACAGATTTGTGATCAATAAAATATTAGCAGCTAATTGTTGTGATGCAGAAATGAATGGCTTTGTTCATTTGTGGCCCTCCTGGCATTAAAATCGATCAGTGTGTGAGAACATTGAGTAGCTTTCCAAACAACTTTCCCCTTTTTCTTTCATTACACTTTATGCTCTGTGCAGGAACATGAGAAAATGATTTTGACTCATTTAAGAGGCAATGTAGTTAGATTAGAAACTGAAGAACAAAATGACCCAAAGAATCCTTTTTTTCTTCACTCTTGGATGAGATGTACAGGTCAGTACTGCCCGCAGATTAGCTCAAGAGCATCAGAGGGAATACAAGAAGCCAGAGTGAATTCATGTCAGAGCTGGTGCTGTCACATTGCTCTGGGCTAATGATGTGTCACTTGGACTCATTGTCACCAGGACCTCTATGCTTCCTCTGAGGTCATCCTCTTCTCATCCTAAACCAAGTGTCATCTTATCACTTTGAAGGGACACAGTTACAATGCTAGAGGGCCTGTAATGTCAATTATTTTACTATGTGCAGTGCTGGGCAAATGGTGCGGTCAGTGTAATGAAGCATTGAGAGGAGATTTTCTTGTAAAAAGCCATAGAAAAATATCATTTCTGATGTGTTTCTCTAAACTGGGTTACTATCCCGTTGTAATATATTTTTGATGTTCACAAAGTTTCATAGAAAACAAATACTTTTTGGCATCTTAATATTTATACATTAAATAAAGGTTACAGGAGGATATTGTTTGTTAAGAATTCCCATTTAGCCACTGTTTAGCCACCTATTTTGATTTTGACACAGAGATAGATAGATAGATAGATAGATAGATAGATAGATAGATAGATAGATAGATAGATAGGATCAGGGTTGAGATGCTTAACCATAATAATTATATGTATTGGTTTGACATAAACAAATTTAAGTTATTTATCAAAAGGAGTTAAGATTTTACCCTTCCCTGTATTACACCATTCAAAAACCGTTTTTGGGCCACCAAACAAAAAAACTTTTCCCACCATTTTGCCCAATTAAAATATTATTTTAAAAAAAGGGCCCAACAAAGAAAAAAAACCAAATGGGAAAATGACATTAAGAGAAAAACAAACCCGTTTTTTATTTAAGTTTATACAATTATAGTTAATACAGTTTTTTCCCAAAAAAAAAATAAAAATGTTCTGGTAAAATCTTTTGTTTGATTAAATGAGGCCCCCAAAAAAATGACCCAAACCTTTAATTGCAGATTTGGAAAGTTTAAAAGAAATTTAAAACCACAGAAAATAAATAAAAAAAATAAAATATAAAAATTATTTATTTTAAAATTTTATATATATATTTTATATATATTTTTTAAATATATAAAAATATATATAATATATTTTATATATATAAAAAAATATATTTATTATATATATATATATTATATGGGGCGCAATTTTCCTTACATATAACAGTCGGGGAAAAAACTGTTTGAAAACGGGAAAATTTAAACAAATCTATATTTGGGAAGAAGATTTTTTTGAATCATGTACATTTTTAAACAATTTTTCCCCAGTTTGAAAAAAAAAGGGGGGTCTTTTCATCTGGTGAATACAAAAAATGTAGTACCAAACTTTTACTGTAGGGGGAAGGCGCTAATTCCCTCCAACACTGCATGCTTTTTTACTACTACGGGGGAACTTTACAAGAAAATTTTCATGATAATTGGGGGATTATGACTTTGGGGAAATCTTGACCCCCAACTCAACATACAATAAAACCAAAAGGGAACCCATTGAATTTTGGCCATTGAAACGTTACGGCCCAAATGTACATAAATGTAAAGTAGCTTTAAAGGGGCCCTAAAAGTAAAAAGGAAATTTTTTTGGGCCTTTTTTTTCAAATCGGGTCCCCCAATTTTGTCATATAAATTTTTAAAAACCTGTTTTTTCCCCATTTTATTAAAAACAAGAAACTGCTTTACAGAATGTAATTTTTTTATAATGATTTAGTTTTTTAAAACTATAGTTTTGGGAGAACAATAAAAAATTTAAACATGAGCCCAAATTTTACTTTAATTCGGTTGGATCAATTTTGGATATTTTGTAATTTTTTTACTCAAAAGTTGCCCTTTTAAACCCCAAATTTTTTTTTTAAACTAGTTTTAATGGATCATTTTCTGCTGGCATCACTTTTAAAAGATGATCAAATTTTCTCAAAAAATTTCGGTCAGCTGATTTGGCCAAAATTTTTCCCCAAAATTTTTGATTTCAAAAAACGAATTTTTTTCCGCGAAAAAAATCGCGAATAAAAAAAAAAAGCTATTTTTCCTGGGAAAGGGGAGCCTTTGTGGTTTTTTGTAGAACATTGTGCCTTGCAGAAATATTTAGGGAGCGGGGTTTTAAGAAATTTAAAACAATGTTGTGATTTTGTAGGGACACGCAGATGACAGGGGGCCGCTTTTTAGAATTTGTTCACACTTCACTTACCGGGGAAGTTAGGGGAAAAATGACCAAATAACTGAAGTGGGAAACACCCTAAAGGGGGTAATGTCAGCGCCAGCAGAAAAAAAACCCGAGCAGGGGGGCCACCTTTTACACCTTCAAAAGGGATGTTTTCCAAAAAATTAAAGAAAAAACCCCTTTTCTTTTAAAAAGCTAAAACATGTAGAGCCCCCCCTTGAAAGAGGGGGAGAGGGTGTGGGCAAGGTTATTTTTTTTATTGATTTCCCCACTAAATCTTTTTGCCGTTCCTTTGCCCGTCATGCCCCCGCTTTAAAAAATCTGCCCAAAAATTTCCAAACAAAAATTTGGGGAAAGCCAAAAAGAAACAGGATTAAAAACCAAAACGGAGAGATGAAAAAGTAAATGGAATTTTTAAAAATGTCCTTCTTTTTTTTTTTTTAAAACCACTCCTGTTTTTGGCTACCCAATTAAAATAAAGAAAAATTTTCCTTTGATGCAAAAAAAATGGCCCCAAAATGCCCAAAAACCTGGCCTTACGGGCTAGTAACGAAAAGCCCACTTTTTCGGTTTGTTTGCCCTTTTTCCCCCATTCCTTCGGGCCCAAGATTAAAAAAAAGGGGGAAAACCCAAAAACCCTTTAGTGGCAAGTCATTGAGGTGGTGGAGGGTTTTTAACAAAAATTGGGAAACCCCCCAAGGTGGTTGAGTGAGAGAGGGGTAAAGTTCCCCAGTAGCTTGAGCAAAAAAGGAACCCAAAAAAAAGAGTGGGCAAAAAGGGACAGAGTGTGGAGGGGCAGCAACCAGAGTAGGCCCCCCCGGGGTGGCAAAAATAAAACAAAGTGGGAAATGGGTTGGCGGGTACCCATGATTTAAAATCACAGTTTTGGCAAAAATTAACAGTGGGGAAAAGGTGGGCGGCTGCAACACAGCAGCAAGCGGGGTGGAGGGGTGGCACAATAAACATTTTTTTAAAAGGGTGGCGGAAACAGCAGTGTAAAGGGGCCAAAAAGAGCCCACATGGGGACAAAGCCTAGAGGGGGCAGCAGCTGCAGCAGATGAGGAGCCCCGGGAGTGGTGAGGGTTTGGGCAGAGTTCAGAAGGCTAAAATTAAATCCCCATTGAAAAAAGTGGGGATTTTGGCGGGACAAAAACCAGCATCAGGGGTGTGGAAAACCCCCAGGCTGATAAAACGCCGGGATTCATTTTAAAAAAGGGGTGATTTTCTCCCCCCCCCAAATTTTTTTTCGGGGGGGAAAAAAAAGCGGGGTTTCTCCCTTGTGGTAACAAAATTGGCCCCTTTCCGTTGATGCCACACCACTGGCCGGGTAGGACACTTTTTTCCCAGTACAAACAACCGGAAAATTTTGCGGGCCCAAACCCGAAAATCCAGTTTGGGTTTGGGCCCAAAAGTAGTCCCCCAAAACCCCCCGGGATTTTAAAAAGGGGGGGCCGGGCAGGGGGGCTGCCCAAAAGTAGGTCCCACCTGCTGGTTCAGAGTCACCCCAGGTGCTGCTGAGTACCTTCCTCACTGTCGGGGGGAAGAAGTGCTATCAACGTCCAGAATCAGTTGCTGTGATGGGCTGGTACTGGTGCTAACCCCCCAACTTCTACAGCGCCATGGCAGTGGGAATGAGCGCTGAGGAACCCCCCGGTCAGATGCGAAGGGGGGGGCGGTGGGCGATGGCAGCTGCCCCAAATGACACATGGATTTCTCCTGTACTTGAGCTTGTCAACTTCGGAGATGAAAAAAAACCTCCCCTTTTGGGCCAGTGCGAGGGGGGCAAAAGGGTGGAGAGCCGAAGTATCCTCTGCTGGTGGTGACTTTCGGCTCTCATCACAGGCAAATAAAGGGTGCGGGGGCCATCTGCGCAAGTGACTCTGGGGGGCTCTCTGCCTCCATCTCCACTGTATACTGCCACAGTGTTTCTGGGAGATGTCTGTATGTGAGAAATACACACACTGTATTTCAAAGATAGGTCACCACAATAACTGAAAAAAGTAATTCTTTGCTACATAGAGCAATATCCCAAATAAAAAATGTTGGTTCGGAACATGTGTGTATTTGGCACACCCCACAACTGTGTATTTGAAATTTTAATTTCACCCCATTTAATTTTAAAAATTGGGAAAGTATTTTGCACAGATTTGAATTAGTGCTGCGGCAGAAAGATTTTTTTGTACATAAGAGATAGTGGCAAGTGGCAGAATGAAAAAAGGGGGTTTTCCCTATTTATAAAAGAAGTGGTTGCTGATTGGCTGCAGGTGCGTCAGGGAAAATTTAAGGGGGGGTTTCCTTTCCCGTTCCCCCTTATTTCTTTCCCCAAATGTAAACCCCCATTTGCTCGTGTCCATTTTAGAAAAAAAGACGTTTTGTTCCCACTAATCCACGGGAAAATTCTGTTTATTTTAATTAATTTTTTCCTGAAATTCCCCTTTAAATTCACCTTCGTCAGATTCGTTGGGTCATTCCCTTTAATAAATTTCCCTATCCAACACCACCTTTGGAATACCTATGGGACATTGTACCCAAAGTAACATCAGATGAAAATTACCTTTAAATGAAAGTGTTGTGGGACTGGAAGCACTAGAAAAGAGGTAAGTTAATCCATTCAAAATCAGCAAAAAGAAAACCCTTTAACCCTTTAACCCCCCAATTTTTAACCCAAAATTTTTAGGGAAAATGATTCATTTCTGGTCTGGAAAAGGGGTTTTATGCTCAATTTTTAAGGACTCTCGGTTCACATATTGATCAAAAATTGTTTAAGCTCCCCACGATTTTCCAAGTGGTCTCAAATGGGGAAAGCCCATACCCTATCTTTACCTCTCTTTCAAAGAAAATTCAGGCCTTCCCCGGGGTAAACCGACCCCCATTTTTTCAGAGGGGAAAAAAAAAAAAATAAAAAAACCCCCAAACCAAAAAAAGCTGCCCTTATTTGCAGCCTGTGAGAGGTGGGGGGGGAGGGGAAACCCCAAAAAAATGGAAGCACCCTTCCTTTATATATTTTTAAAAAAATAAAAGTACCCAAGTATAAGTATGTTTCTGCACACAAAAAACATTTTGAAAAAAAAACGTATGAAAAACCGGGGGTCCCAATGGGGGGCCCTGGGGCCACACATGTAATTATAAAATTTACCCACACCAGCCAAACCCCAAAGCGGAAACATTTCGAAAAAAGGGGGCAATACTCAAAGGTCGAAACCCCTTTTAAAGAAACCCATTTTTTTGCTTCTTACATGAAAAAACTTTGGGGAATCTGGGTTTCCCACATATTTTTTTTTTCAAAAAACTTGTTTAAGCTGCCCACGATTTTAAAAACTTTGGGTCTAAATTTCGGGCGCCCTTTATTTTATCTTTACCTTCAATCGACCCCAAAATCGGGCCCCTTCTAAAATGGGTCACGCCCTTCCTTTTTCCCAGAGGGGAAAAATAAAAAAAAAAAAACACCCAACCTGCAAAGCTCCCCTTTTCTTTTGACGCCTGTGAAAAGGGGGGGGGGGGACAAAAACCAAAAGGGAAAAAAACCCCCTTCCTTTCCTTTTTGGTTTAAAAAATAAATTGTACACAAAGTAAAACGTATGTTTCTGCACCCCCAAAAAACACTCTGAAAAAAGTATGAAAACCCGGGGTCCCACGGGCGGGGCTGGGCAACATGTAATTAAAATTGTACACACACAGACCACCGCCAGCGGCACATTTTTTGCAAAAAAAGGGGCCCAATTCATTTACGTCAAAAACCCCTAAGAAGCATTTTTGTTTATCTATCATACTTTGAAAAAACTTTGAGACTTTCGGTTCACATATTTTAAATTCGAACATGTTTAAGCTGCCCCGATTTTAAACGTGGTTCAAATAGGGGCGCCCTACCCCTATCTTTACCTCTAAAATTGGCCCCAAATTTCGGGCCCTTTTCACTGGGTCACCAAACCCTCCTTATTCAGGGGGAAAAAATAAAAAAAAAAAAACCCCCACCCAACCTGAAAAAGTCCCTTTCTTTGAAGCCTGTGGGTGGGCGGGGAAAAAACCCCAAAAGGGAAAGCCCCCTCCTTTTTCCATATGGGTTTAAAAATTTAAATTTTTAACCAAGTTATAAACGTTTGTTTCTGAAACACAAAAAAATCCCCTAAAAAAAACGTATGAAAAACCGGGTGCCCTGGAAAGGGCTGCGGCCCCACATGTAATTATTTTTTGTACAAAACACAGCCCCACCGCCGCGGCACTTTCTGAAAAAAGGGGAAATTTAACAAGCCCGGAAATCCTAAAAAAAGATTTATGGTTTATCTATCTTTACATGAAAAAAACTTTGAGACTCTGGGTTTTAACTATCTTGATAGAACTGTTTAAGCGGCCCCCGATTTCCAAGTGGGTCTAAAATTTGGGGGCCAGTCCTATCCTTTTTTTTCCCTTTTAAAGACCCAATCAGGCTCTCACTGGCCCCCGACCCCCATTATTCAAAAGAGAAAAAAAATAAAAAAAAAAACCCCCAAACCGGGAAAAAGTTGCCCTTTTTTTTTGGGACAGCCTGTGAGAGTGGGGGGGACAAAAACCCCAAAATGAAGACCCCTTCTTTCCATATGGGTTTAAAAATAAAGGGCCCACCAAGTAAAAACTTATGTTTCTGCACACAAAAACATCTCTAAAAAAAACTTTTTTTTGAAAACCTGGGTAAAAACGGGGCGGGGCTGCGGCAACATGTAATTATACTTGTAAAAAACAGACCCCCGCCGCGGACTTTTTCTGCAAAAAGGGCAATAACTACGTCGAAATCCAAAAAGAAAAATTTATGTATCTATCATACATAAAAAAAAACTTTGAGCCCCTCGGTTCACTTATCTTGTCAGAATTTTTTTTAAAAGCTGCCCACGACTTTCAACGTGGTCTAAAAACCCGGGAGTCCTATCAATCTTTACCTCTCAATCGAGCCAATCGGGCCCTTCCATGGGTCCCCGACCTCCATTATTCAGAAAAGAAAAAAATAAAAAAAAAAACACCCCCCAACCTGAAAGTGCCTTTTTTATGAAAGCCTGTGAAAAGGTGGGCCCGGGGGCCCAGAAAAAAAAATGGAAGCCCCCCTTCCTTTAAAAATAGGTTAAAATCTTTTTTTCACCAAGTATAACGTATGTTTCAGGGAAAGCTTTCCCGGGTTTGGGTGTTTTTTTATTTTATTTTTTTCTTTTCTGAATAATGGAGGTCGGTGACCCAGGGGAAAAACCCCCTTTGATTGGCTCGATTGAGAGGTAAAAAATAGGTTAGGACTGCCCGATTTGAGCCCACTTTTAAAATGTCGGGGGCGGGCTTAAACATTTTTCTGTTCAAAGTTTGTAAAAACCGAGAGTTCAAAGTTTTTCTTGTTGATGAAAAGCATAAATGTTTTCTTTAGGGATTTCAATTTTAGTGTATTGCCCCCCTTTTCAGGAAAAGTGCGGGGCGGTGGTCTGTGTGGGTACATGTAAAAAATTTAATTTTGTGCCCCAGCCCTGCCAGTGGAAACCCCGGTTTGCATACGTTTTTTTTAGGATTTTTTGTGTTTCGAAAAAATTTCGTTTTACTTGGTGTTCATTTATTTTAACCTATATGGAAAGGAAGGGGTGCTTCCATTTTGGGTTTTTTGTCCCCGCCCCTTTTCACAGGCGTCATAAGAAGGGCCCGCTTTGCAGGGTTTGGGGGTTTTTTTTTTTTTTATTTTTTTTCTCTGAATAATGGGGTCGGTGACCCAGTGAGGGGGCCTTAATTTGCTCGTTTTAGAGGTAAAGTTAGGATAGGACCCCGCCCGATTTGAGACCCGTTGAAAGTGTGGGAGCTCTTAAACATGTTCTGATAAAGATATGGGAAACCCCGGGGTTCAAAGTTTTTTTTATGTAAAGAAAAGATTTGCTTTAAAGGTTTTTAGGGGGTTTCGAGTAGGGGTTTTCCCTTTAAAGCTCAAGGGTTTTGGACAACCCTTTTAGTCAAACCAAAAGTCAAAAAAGAAAAAAGGGGCAGATTTGAGCAAAAAATAATAAAGGGCATTATGGGTCCAAAAGGGCCTTTGAGCAATGTAAACAAAATTTTCTCTTTTTCAAAATTTGTTGGAGGGAACTGCAAACTAACCCCACTCATGTAAGTAAGGCTGTTTTTGTGAGTGACAGTGCTTTGCTAGTGCTAAAACCCCGAACTAAATCCAAAAAATAAGTTATGGCATATTTCCCTGCTACCGCTTAAACTTTAAAAAAAATTTTTGGTCATTTTCCCCCCAATTGTTATTTTTTCCAAAAGATTTTTTTTGGGCTCATTTTACCAAATGTAAGTTTTACTTTCCCTTTAAAAACCCTTTTTCTCTGTTTTTCCATTGAAATTTCTAAAATTCTTTTTTTTGTAAATTTCACTTGTAGTAATTTCTGAATAAAATTTTAGTTTGCATTGTTTTTATGGGGGACAAAAATTTTTTTTACAATTGTTTTTAAAATTTTCCCCCATGGCTTTTATAAATTTCAGGACAATGATTGATTTTGGGAAAACATTTTTTACGGTCCCCCATTTTTTTCATGAAGCCAGGAACCCGAAAAAACCCAGTGTCATGTGTCAATTGTAAATCAGGGGCAACAAATTTTTAATAACATTGTTTCAACTTTTTTCACCCTTAAAAAAACAGGGTTACCAGAAGGCAAATTAAAAAAATATTTGGGATTTTAACTAGGCAGTTTTTTTTTCTCTTGATTGCATTTAACGGGCCCGTTTACATCAAATTTCTTTATATATATTTCTTTTTACGGTATAGTGTAATTACTTGCACCTTTTTATTGTACCAACATATTCTATGAAGCTGTAAAGGTTTGGGCATCCACTTTACCCCCCCCCCCCCCCCCCCCCCCCAACCCCCCCCCCCCCCCCCCCCCCCCCCCCCCCCCCTTCCCCTAAAAAAACACCAAAGCACCAAAATAATTTTAATTATTATACTTAGTTAACTTAAATTTTAATCAAAGTATTTTTTGGGGGAAAGAAAAAACCCCGGGGGGAGGGTTCATGCAAAAAAAAAGGAAGAACATACCCCAAAAAACCCTGCAAAAAGTTGGGTAAAAATCTTAAAAATGGGCCCAAGTTTTTAAAAAGAAAACCCGTCTAAACCATGAGCCACTGTGCTGCAAAAGGTTTAGATTTTACCAGGCAATTAAGTTACAAAAGGCTTTTGGGTCAGGGAAAAATGAAATATTCAAGTAAGGGTAAAAAAAAAAAAACAAGTTTGGGCATCAAACCTATTGGAAAATCGGAAATTGGGGACTCGAATCTGGTATATTGTAGCTATTGAGATGTGAGGTCTTAAGGCCTAAAATTTTAAAGGACCCCAAAATTTCCTTTTGTTTGAGGGGCATTTTGGGGTTGGCAGTGAAGAAAATAGCCCAAAGCACAGGTCAGAAACATGGTATGGCAGTCAAACAAAAAAATTTTCGTATTTGATGACAAACAAAAGGGAACAAGATTAATTAAAGGGAGTTAAAAGCCCCGGAAAAAAGAAGTGGGCCCAAAAAATAAGGAAAAAAGGTAGGAAAATTTTCCAAAAAAGGAAAACCAAAAATGAGGTTCCAAAAAGAGGACACCCGCAAGTAGTCTTTAGGGGCTTAAGGGGGAGGTTTGTACTTGTTTTATTTAAATTTTAAAAATTTTTTAAAGATAAAGAAAAGCCCGAAAAAGGGTTAATATCTTTTTTTCTTAGTTTTTTTTTTTTTTTTTGGTTTATAACATTTTTAATTCTTATAAACATTTTTTGGGGCAAGCCTTTAGCCCCAGTGTTTAAAAAAAAATTTGAAAGAGGATTTATTCCGTTTATGGAATTGGTTCCCGGGGAAAGGGGAACCCAAATTTAATTTTTTTAGGAGAGTTTTCTAGACCCTACTTGTGACCTGGAATTTAAAAACAGTGAGTAAAGGGGGGGGAGGGGGAGATGTGGGCTTTCTCCCAAATTTTGAATGGTGGATACTTTGGATACTGTGTTAATTTTACACATTTTTGTCACCATTTTATTGTTTTCCCGTTGTGATGATGATGGGAAAAAACCTTTTTGAAAAAAATGATGTCAAAAAAACATTTAAAATTTTCAGTCTTTTTATTTTATGGCCCGAAAAGGGGGAAACTGCAAGATTCCTGGGTTTTTTCAGAACCCTAGATAACGGAATGAAAAAATAAAAAATAAAAAAAAAAAAGCTTTTAAAAAAAGCATTCAAAGTGGGGAAAAAAAGGGGTTTAACACTTTTTAGGATTTACAATTTGAAATTAAAGGCATTTCCCCTGAAGGGAGGTCCAAATTTTGTGGGGTTTTTTGCCAGGGAAAATCCGCTGGTTTTGAAACTAACCCTTTTCAGTAAAAATTCCCTTTTGGTTTTTTAATTTTTGGGAAAAAATTTAGGAAATAAAAATGATCCTTTTTAAAAATTCTGGCTAATTCCCCCGCAAAATCTGAAAGTTTTTTGCTGCCCGAATTTACCGGGAGATTTTTTCTTATTTTAAAATGTAAAAATCGTGAAAAAAGTTTTGCCATATTGAGGGAATTTTTCTAAGTAAAATTTTTTTTGAAGTTTTACTGAAAATTTTTCCCCGATGTCTGAAAACAAAAAAATTTTTAATTTCCCCAAGGGGAAAGAAATCAAACCATAGATGTCCCTTAAAATTTTGTGTAAATAAAAGAGAAATGACACCGGGAATTTAAATATTTAAAAACTGAAGAAAAAAGGGGTACAAAAAGGGTAAAAGAAGGTTAAATTTCACCAGGTTTAATCTATCAATAATTAGAAAGCAAAACCCGCCAATTAGTGAAAAATAATAAACAGTGGTTTAAACCCGATGGCCCATTTAAAAAAGGGTACTAAATTACCAAAGTGCCAAAACAAGAAAAAATTTATGATTTGGGTTTAAAACCCGGGGAACCTTTTTTTTGCAGAAATGCTGGGGGGCAGCCGTTACAGAAAAAATTTTGGTCACTAAAGGCTCCAAATGAGCACGGGTTTGGGGCCATTATCTGGAAAAGGACATAAAAATTATTGCATTCTTTAAACCGTCCTTTACCCGGGGTTTCTCCACCAATATTTTCCCGACAGGGCGAGGGTTTAAGAAACTTATTTAGAAGGGTTGTCTAAGAGCCCAAAGGCCAGCTGTGGGGGAACTAAAGATAGACTTGGGGAAACCGCAGGAATTTTTTAAAAAGTAATGCACTCAAACTTCAAGGCCTGATGCAAGGGTCCCCCATGATTAAAAAAAAAACAAAAAGTTTAAAATTTTTTAGGGCAAGCCTTTTTGAAAAAACGGGGGGAAGTAGCCTGATTTAGATGAAACCAACAAAAGGCCCAAAAAGCAAATTGGGATATACCCCAAAAACACCTTTAAACAGTGAAGTCTTGGGGAATTTGGGGAAAATCGTTTTATGTGGGGTTTTGTTTTTCGGCATTAAAAAAAAGGAAAAAATAAAAGGAAAAAAAAAAGTACCGAGACATTTTTGATAAAAATCTGTTGCCATCTATCAATTTAAATTGGTTTCAGAAAAAGAAGATAAAGGTGCTAAAATATCCCAGCCAATCATCTGACCCGTATCCAATAGAAAATCTATAGAAGGAACTAAAGCTTAGAGTTCATATAAGGAGCCCACAGAACATTTAGGATTTGAAGAGTGTTTGTGTGGAAGAATGGGCCAAAATCCAGTATGAGCAATGCATATGATTAGTTTCTCTATACAGGAGGCATCCAGAAGCATCTTGAAGCTGCCATCACCAAAGGCTTTTGTACCAAGTAATAAATACATTAAATAAATACATTTCAGTAAGCATGTTCATTTCTATTACACATGATTTCATTTCAATACCACCTTTAGAAATATATTTACTTAGAAAATTGGTGACGTGTTCATTACTTATTTCATCCACTTTATATGAGTAAATTTCCTTGTGAAATTCCAAAACAGAAATTGACAAGCTACAGTTTTAAAGATCTGAACCGCAGGTCAGTTTCCATTCGGAATATTCCTGTAGCATATACAGAGGAGATTTGTAAAAACCCATTCACATGTATTATACAGTAATATTTTGTGGATTTTATCTGCATAAATCCACAGAGAAAGATCCGGGAGTGGATCCTCTGTGCCAGACATGAGATTGGTATAAGGCCTTGCCAAGCGGTAGAGTCTAAGGAGCCTCTGGTCTTCACCCTCAACCCCTGCAATAGGGCTTGGACTCTGCTGCAGGGAACTCTCAGGTCACCACACCCAACAATGTCACTGGCATGCAGGCATAGTACAGTAGGCTTAGCCACAAGCAGCAGGTCAGGGCAGGCAGTGTACAAGTATAGATAGGTCAAAAGCTGAGGTCAGGACAGGCAGAGCTCAATCATAGTCGAGAATAGCTAAGAGCCAAAATAGGAAATCATGCACAGGAACACTCTCAAACAATAAAGAAAACAGAACAACAAACTGGCAACTGAAGAGTTGGGGAGGAGCACTTATTTAGCCAAAGGTTGCAGAGCATTGGTCCAGGGCCGCCGTTAGGGCAGTACCGGGGTACTGCCGTACGGGGCCCGAGCTGAAATGCAAGTCAAAGGGAATTCGCTGCTAGTGGGCCCCTTTGATTCACAAAGTTAGCAAAAATAGCGCACAGCCTAGCAGAGAGAGGGCCCGGGGCCTAGCTGGAGGCTGAGAGACTGCCCGGGGCCTGCCTGCAGGAGGCGAGAGGGCCCGGGCCCTGCCTGGAGGTAGACAGAGGGCTCGGGGCCTGGCTAGAGGCAGAGAGACTGCCCGGGGTCCGCCTGCAGGAGATGAGACTGCACGGAGCCTGCCTGGAGAAAGAGAGAGGGCCCGGGCCCTGCCTGGAGGAGGTGAGACTGCTTGGGGCCTGCCTGCAGTAGGTGAGACTGCTCGGAGCCTGTCTGGAGAAAGAGAGAGTGCCCGGGCCCTGCCTGGAGGAGGTTAGACTGCTTGTGGCATGCCTGCAGGAGGTGAGACTGCTCGGAGCCTGCCTGGAGGAAGAGAGAGGGCCCGGGCCCTGCCTGCAGGAGGTAAGACTGCCGAGGGCCTGCCTGGAAGAAGAGAGAGGGCCCGGGCTCTGGCTACAAGCAGGGCCCTGCACAGCTTGCTAGCTCAGTGAGTATGACTGAAAAAGCAGTAGACTTATTTGTCTATAGTGTATGTATATTCAATATGTATTTATATAGTGTGTGTGTATAGTGTCCTGTGTATCCAATGTGTAGTGTCCTGAGTATACAGTGTATAGTGTCCTGTGTATACAGTGTATAGTGTCCTGTGTATAGTGTCCTGTGTATACAGTGTATAGTGTTCTGTGTATACAGTGTATAATGTCCTGTGTATACAGTGTATAGTGTCCTGTGTATACAGTGTGTAGTATCATGTGTATAGTGTCCTGTGTATACAGTGTATAGTGTCCTGTGTATACAGTGTGTAGTATCATGTGCATAGTGTCCTGTGTATACAGTGTATAGTGTTCTGAGTATACAGTGTGTAGTGTCCTGTGTATACAGTGTGTAGTATCCTGAGTATACAGTGTGTAGTGTCCTGTGTATACAGTGTGTAGTGTCCTGTGTATAGTGTCCTGTGTATAGTGTCCTGTGTATACAGTGTGTAGTGTCCTGTGTATACAGTATGTAGTGTCCTGTGTATAGTGTCCTGTGTACAGGGCTGTGGAGTCGGCAAGCCGAAGCCCCGACTCCGACTCTGACTCCTCAATTTCCCAAACCTCCGACTCTCCGACTCCGACTTCCGACTCCGACTCCCGACTCCCTCATACATGGCGCATGTTTTAGTGATAACTTTACTGTAGTAAAGTGGTAACATCAGGCTGTTTATCACCTTATGATACAATAATCAAGCTATTTAGGAAGAACAGACACTGACTAGCAAAAGGGTAACAATGTTTTGATCTTTTGAACACTTGTGGGTAGAGTTGAAGAAAAATCTGGATTTGTATCCAAGTCCAGTCTGCACCAACATTGGGAATGTGTAGAAGAGACCTGGGATAAGATTTTGGTCAAGATATGCTTGAATCTGATCCAGAGCCCAGAAGGATTCAGGCTGTATTGAAAACCAAAGGCAGATTTCCCAAATATTAACACAATAATAAAAATTAACACTTTGATTTTAAGGAGCAAAACTATAACTAAGCAGATGCTTGTCAGTGTCAAATATATTTATTGGATATGACTTTAGGACACAAAAAATTGTAAATATACAAAACACTGCAAGAAGATTTGTGGAGTCTCTGAATTTGTTCTGAGAAATAGTATCACCCCCATCAGATCCTGCATACACGACCTCACATCTGATCTCATTATTTCCAGGCTAGAGAACGGCCTCTCTACACTAACTTGGGTTGAAGGCAAAGCGGTGACCATAGGGGCAACATCTCTAACAATGTCAGGGTATAAAGGAATTGCCTCAGTCACAGTCAGTTTTGATGAATGGTTGGACTCTTCTACTTCCTTGAAAGCAGGTGCAACATTTTGCTGAAATCTGTTTGCATGGGAGCGGAATATTTTCCCCTGGGGCAGCGCTTTGCCTGCTCCATGTCATCAATTACACTCCTCATGTGATGAGGCTGAAGATATGGGAGCAGTAGCACTGGCCGGACCCAATTCCTCTTGGTTTTTGCACTGCATCGAACTAACTGGACCAACTTATTAAATATTTTGGGAGTCGGAGTCGGTCCCTTTTATGACGACTTCGACTCCTGCAAAATAGCCACCGACACCGACTCCACAGCCCTGCCTGTGTATACAGTGTATGGTGTCCTGTGTAAACAGTGTATGGTGTCCTGTGTATAGTGTCCTGTGTATACAGTGTGTAGTGTCCTGAGTATACAGTGTGTAGTGTCCTGAGTATACAGCATAGTTGCCAACTTTTGAAAGTGAAAAAGCAGGAGATTCTAGTGGGCGGCGCGCGTAGCGCGCCGCGGCAAAAATTTGCATGGACACGCCCATCTTGTCGGTATGCCACGCCCCTTCAAAAAGCCACACCCACTCCACCTAACTGCATAACGGCTTTGGAAGAAAGCCAGGTAGATGCCCTTATAGCCAGGTAGTAGCCCCCCATAACCAGGTAGTGCCCCCTTACAGGCTGAGTAATGCCCCCTTGTAGCCAAGTAGATGCCCCCTCTGTAGCCAGGTAGAGCCAAATTTGTAGCCAGGTAGATGCCCCCCTTTGTTAGCCAGGTAGGTGCCCCCATTGTTAGCCAGGTAGGTGCCCCCCTTTGTTAGCCAAGTAGTGCCCCCATTGTTAGCCAGGTAGTGCCCCCATTGTTGCCAGGTAGTGCCCCCATTGGTTGCCAGGTAGTGCCCCCATTGTTGCCAGGTAGTGCCCCCATTGTTTGCCAGGTAGTGCCCCCATTGTTTGCCAGGTAGTGCCCCCATCTTTTAGCCAGGTAGTGCCCCCATATTTTAGCCCGGTAGAGCCCCAATCTGGTAGCCCGGTAGTGCCCCATCGTTAGCCAAGTAGTGCCCCCATCGTTAGCCAAGTAGTGCCCCCATCGTTAGCCAAGTAGTGCCCCCATCGTTAGCCAGGTAGTGCCCCATCTGTTAGCCAGGTAGTGCCCCCATTGGTTGCCAGGTAGTGCCCCATTGTTTGCCAGGTAGTGCCCCCATCTGTTGGCCAGGTAGTGCCCCATCTGTTAGCCAGGTAGTGCCCCCTCTGTTGCCAGGTAGTGCCCCCTCTGTTGCCAGGTAGTGCCCCCTCTGTTGCCAGGTAGTGCCCCATCTGTTAGCCAGGTAGTGCCCCCATCTGTTAGCCAGGTAGTGCCCCCATTGTTGCCAGGTAGTGCCCCCTCTGTTGCCAGGTAGTGCCCCCTCTGTTGCCAGGTAGTGCCCCCTCTGTTAGCCAGGTAGTGCCCCCATCTGTTAGCCAGGTAGTGCCCCCTTTGTTGCCAGGTAGTGCCCCCTTTGTTGCCAGGTAGTGCCCCCCATTGTTGCCAGTTAGTGCCCCCATTGTTGCCAGGTAGTGCCCCCTCTGTTAGCCAGGTAGTGCCCCCATCTTTTAGCCAGGTAGTGCCCCCCTTTGTTGCCAGGTAGTGCCCCCATTGTTGCCAGGTAGTGCCCCCTCTGTTGCCAGGTAGTGCCCCCATCTGTTGCCAGATAGTGCCCCCATCTGTTAGCCAGGTAGTGCCCCCTTTGTGCCAGGTAGTGCCCCCATTGTTGCCAGGTGATGCCCCCATTGTTGCCAGGTAGTTGCCCTCTCTGTTAGCCAGGTAGAGCCCCCCTAAAGCTAATAAAAATAAAATAATAAAATCCACTCACCTCACCAGGCTCCTGCAGCGCGGCCGCTCCGGACGATCTCCTCAGCGCCGGAGGGGGAAGTGAGAGCAGCCGCGCGTCACTCCCCTGCAGCCACCGCGTCACTTCCCCCTGCGCCGCTGAACTGTATGTGCGGGCGCACACACCGGCGCCGGACATACAGGGAGATGGAGGGAGGAGGGAGCGATCCCTCCTGCCTCCTCCCCGCACAGTGAGACGCGGGCGGGTGAGCGGCCGCTGCGGCCGCTGCACCCGCCTGTAGGAGCGGTCCCCGCGGCGCAAGAGTAGCGCACCAGCGCTACTCTTGCGCCGCGGTAATTTAAAGGACCCCCGCCGCCTGCAGGCGGCGGGGAGGAATGCCAACTCCCCCGGGAGGGCGGGAGGGGACCCCAAATAGCGGGACCCCCCCGCCAAAAACGGGAGAGTTGGCATGTATGGTATACAGTGATATAGTGTCCTGAGTATATAGTGTGTAGTGTTCTGTGTATACAGTGTATGGTGTCCTGTGTAAACAGTATATGGTGTCCTGTGTATAGTGTCCTGTGTATACAGTGTGTAGTGTCCTGAGTATACAGTGTGTAGTGTCCTATGTATACAGTGTGTAGTGTCCTGAGTATACAGTGTATAGTGTACTGTGTATACAGTGTGTAGTGTACTGAGTATACAGTGTATAGTGTCCGGTGTATACAGTGTATGGTGTCCTGTGTATAGTGTCCTGTGTAAACAGTGTGTAGTGCCCTGTGTATACAGTGTGTAGTGTTCTGAGTATACAGTGTACAGTGTCCTGAGTATACAGTGTGTAGTGTCCTGAGTATACAGTGTATAGTGTCCTGCGTATACAGTGTGTAGTGTCCTGTGTATACAGTGTATAGTGTCCTGTGTATACAGTGTATAGTGCCCTGTGTATAGTGTCCTGTGTATACAGTGTATAGTGTCCTGTATATGCGGTGTATAGTGTCCTGTGTATACAGTGTATAGTGTCCTGTGTTTACAGTGTATAGTGTCCTGTGTTTACAGTGTATTGTGTCCTGTGTATACAGTGTATAGTGTCCTGTGTATACAGTGTATAGTGTCCTGTATATACAGTGTGTAGTGTCCTGTGTATAGTATTCAAAATTCACAGAAGATGAGCCAGCTCATGGGAGATATCATATGCTGCAGCCGGGAAATGTTAAAAACGGTATCTTCAACTTTTATTAATCCATTAAAAAGTCCAAAAACATGGAAACAATCGTGATATACGGAAGATGCAGCAGCTAGTTTGTAGCAAAACTAGATAGTCAGCGACGCGTTTCGGGTCACGTGACCCTTCATCCTGGCTGAAGGTTGCCAGGATGAAGGGTCACGTGACCCGAAACGCGTCGCTGACTATCTAGTTGTGCTACAAAATAGCTGCGGCATCTTCCGTATATCCCGATTGTTTCCATGTTTTTGGACTTTTTAATGGATTAATAAAAGTTGAAGATACCGTTTTAACATTTCCCGGCTGCAGCATATGTTATCTCCCATGAGCTGGCTCATCTTCTGTGAATTTTGAATATTGTATTACCACGGGATTGCACCCGAAGCCGTGCTCTGATTGAAACAACAAACAACAACAAGGAGTGGAAGTGAGCTGTTTTCTCTTTACTACTTGCACTCCTGTGTATAGTGTCCTGTGTATACAGTGTGTAGTGCCCTGTGCAGGGGCGTCGCTAGGCTGTTTTATTCGGGGCTCGGGCCCCGAATAAAACCCCCTGTGCCCCGAGTCTCCCGGGCTCCAGGCCTCTGCGCTGGGCCTGGAGCACCGACTGGCTCTTCAGCTGCATGTGCGTCCGCTGGCACACACAGCTGAGGGCTTCTGCGGGTCAGAGAGCGAGCGCTCCCTTCCCCGCAGACAGTGTCGGACCCGCAGGTCCTACACCGCGAGGCTGCCGGCACACAGCGCTGAGGACCCGCCGCGGCCCCGTGCGCCTCAGCCGGCAGCGTCGCGATGACATCACGTCATCGCGACGCTGCCTGTCCTCGGGCGCACAGTGCGTCATAGGCCGTGCGCCCGAGGAGCTGCCGGAGGAGCGCGGGCTGAAGAGGACGGAGCGCGCTCGCCGGGGGAGTTAAGGTGAGTATTAATGTTGTTATTTTTATAGCGTTTACCTGCCTCAGTGCCCCTATATACTGCCTGTGCCCCTATAATGCCTGCCTGTGGCCCCCATATCCCTGCCTGTGCCCCTATAATGCCTGCCTGTGCCCCTATAATGCCTGCCTGTGGCCCCCATATCCCTGCCTGTGACCCCCATATGCTGCCTGTGGCCCCCATATCCCTGTCTGTGGCCCCCTATATACTGCCTGTGCCCCTATAATGCCTGCCTGTGGCCCACATTTTCTGCCTGTGCCCTTTTATAACTACCTGTGGCCCCCATATACTGCCTGTGACCCCCATATACTGCCTGTGCCCCATATCCCTGCCTGTGCCCCCATATCCCTGCCTGTGGCCCCCATATCCCTGCCTGTGGCCCCCATATGATGCCTGTGCCCCCCTATACCTGCCTGTGGCCCCTATATACTGCCTCAGTGCCCCTATATACCTGCCTCAGTGCTCTTATATACCTGCCTCAGTGCTCCTATATACTGCCTCAGTGCCCCTATATTCTGCCTCAGTGCCCCTATATTCTGCCTGTGGCCCCCATATACCTGCCTGTGGCCCCATATACCTGCCTGTGGCCCCATATACTGCTTCAGTGCCCCTATATACCTAACTGAGGGGACTGCTATACCTAAAATTAAGGAGTTGCTGGAAATGTGAGGATTCTAAGATATTTGTGTCCAAATCCTCAGGGACGAGTATTGGCCGGGAGCAATCAGCATGAAGGTGTGAACCGGATGGAGAAGAAAAGGGAAAGTGAACGACGCTGATCAGAAAAGACGTCTCCGGTGAGTTACTAAATGTAACAGCAGTGTAATCACTTATATGTCTGCAGAGCCTACATACAACTAGTATCTACCACTATATGGCCCCTGTATGGCGGTGGTATATGTAATCAGAGCCTGTGTACAGCTGGTAGTCACATGTGGGGGTCGCGTTCGGTCAGGGTCTGGCAGGATTATTTGATCCTTAAGTAGTAATAGTTTGGGGTCTTGGTTTTGTAGGAGTGTTTTTAGTCACAATCACTTGTCTGGTAGATTTGCTCCATGTATCGGTGGATTATTTGGTGACTGTTTAGGGGTATTGTCATATGAAGGTGAGAAGTTCTGAAAAAGTAAATTTGTCATTGGTGATTTTACTGTACAGTGACTGCTGAGGAGATGGACGGGATCTGTGTGGGATGTGCAGAAAATTAGTGACAGGAACAGAAGGTTTTTCTCTGTTAAAAAACATCCGCAGTTCACAATGACGTGGGAAAAACACAAAGGGCCCGAGCCCCGGATGTTTTAGGACCCTAGCAACGCCCCTGGCCCTGTGTATAGTGTCCTGTGTATACAGTGTGTAGTGTCCTGTGTATAGTGTCCTGTATATACAGTGTATAATGTCCTGTGTGTAGTGTCCTGTGTATACAGTGTATAGTGTCCTGTGTATACAGTGTGCAGTGTCCTGAGTATACAGTGTATAGTGTCCAGTGTGTAGTGTCCTGAGTATACAGTGTATAGTGTCCTGTGTATACAGTGTATGGTGTCCTGAGTATACAATGTGTAGTGTCCAGTGTATACAGTGTATGGTGTCCTGTGTATACAGTGTATGGTGTCCTGTGTATAGTTTCCTGTGTATACAGTGTGTAGTGTCCTGAGTATACAGTGTATAGTGTCCTGTGTATATAGTGTATGGTGTCCTGTGTATACAATGTGTAGTGTCCAGTGTATACAGTTTTTTGTGTCCTTTGTATACATTGTGTAGTGTCCTGTGTATACAGTGTATGGTGTTCTGTGTATACAGTGTGTAGTGTCCTGAGTATACAGTGTATAGTGCCCTGTGTATACAGTGTGTAGTGCCCTGTGTATAGTGCCCTGTGTAAAATGTGTGGAGAGACCTGAGTATACAGTGTGTAGTGCCCTGTGTATAGTGCCCTGTGTATGCAGCGTGTGTAGAGTGCCCTGTGTATACAGCAAGTATAGTGTCCTTTGTATATAGTGTGTTTTCATAGCAGAGTGTGTATGTGTATACAGTGTATAGTGTCCTGTGTATACAGTATTGTTTGTATAGTGTCCTGTGTATGCAGTGTGTGTATAGTGTCCTGTGTATGCAGTGTTGTTTGTATAGTGTCCTGTGTATACAGTGTGTTTGCATAGCAGAGTGTGTATGTGTATACAGTGTGTATGTAGGTGATGGTGGCCGTCTGTTAGGTGCTGGGCAGCGGGCTCAGGGGGTAGCACAGTCGGGTGGCACCACAGCACTGTGTCCCTGCCCGAGTGCTTCAGACGCAGGGTATGCGCTGTGGCCGCTGTTGGTGTCCCAGGAGAAGATGTCCAGTGGTTACTATGTTAATGGAAGAATATCCAGGAGGCCGTCCCTGCCATCCATCTCTCAGGAGCAGGTAAGGGAACACACTATTCATGTGTTACCCTGTAGTCAGGTGAGGGGAGCACTTTGTTTGCTTCTTTAAGGGGTTGTCCAATTTCTTTTTATTAATCATGCTCACTATGATATGTGCTGTATTTATAGACTTTATTGATGTTAGGCTTTTTAATGTGTATTTTACTTTTTTAATTCTGTGTATGGTCATTCTTTACATCATCCCTTACTTTAGCATACACTATAGGTGCATACATGAGCAGCTGGGACTCCTATAGTGTATGCTGTAGTAGGAGATGGCGTTCCAAATGGCCATACACATAATAATTATAATAATAATAGTAATAATAATACAAAAATTAAAAATAAAAAGTGAAACGCACATTCAAAGGCCTAACACATCAATAAAGTCTATAGATGCAGTACAGACCATAGTGAGCATCATTAATTTAAAAAAAAAGAACCAGACAACCCTTCAACTCTTTACTTTCCTGTCTGGTTTGTCTTCTGCAGAACTTTCTGTTTTTTATTTTCACAGAGACCTCTGCAGGATGTATCATTTACTCCAATTCAGGGCCTGTTCTAGCAGCGGCATTGTGTAATAGGAGAGCGTTAGAATGACTATATACTGCATCACTTAAGTAATTAAGTATATTATTTTTACAATCACAGAAGCTCCAGAATTGTCTTTGTTGGTTGCCTCATTTCTGCTAAAAATTGGAATTAAAAGTGGAAAAAAGTCATATGTACCCTAAAATGGTTCAAATAAAAAAATAAACCTCATCCCACAGAAACTTCGCCCTCACCTAGCTCTGTATTTTTTTTTTTTTTTTTTACTATTAAAACATGACAAAGACTAAATATAAATTGTGGGTCTGCGAGAATTATACTGGCCCACAAAATGAAGATAGCATGTCAATAATACCAACGGTTAAACACGGATAACAGTGGTGCAGTTACATTTATTCCCCATCTGTTCCGTGTTTTTTTTTTTTTCTTCTTGAGGGGGGCCCAGACCCTTTGACTGTATGGGGCCCTGAAATTCCTGATGATGGTCCTGGGAAAGCTTGGTGGCGCATGCTAGCCCTTTAAATACGGATGGGTGCAAGGGCATGTTCCCTAGAGAGTCCACTGAAGGAGGAAGCCAGAAGGAGGAACTTACAGGGAACTGAGCACATGAGAGGAGACCAGAATGTCGGCCACGATAAGGAAGTACGTGGGGCATGCCTGCGGCTGTAAGCAGCGGTCCCTTTGTGAGCCATAACATTACCTTTAACCCCTTTCCAACGCAGCCTATTGTTTTTTGTCACATCCGTTGTTCCCTCCCCACCTTCCCAGAGCCATCTACAGCTTTTCACCATACCATAGAATATACTAGGAAAACGCAAAAGATTCTAAGTGGGGAAATTGTGAAAAAAATGGACTTACCAAACATGCAGGGTTTTTATTACCGTATATACTCGAGTATAAGCCGACCCGAGTATAAGCCGAGGCACCTAATTTTGCCCCAAAAAACGGGAAAACTTATTGACTCAAGTATAAGCCTAGGGTAGAAAATGCAGCGGCTACTGGTAAATTTTAAAAATAAAAATGGATACCAATAAAATTACATAGGTAGTTTAATGTCCCCCATAGGCAATTATAGGCAGATATATGGCCCTATATGCAGGTATAGGCAGGTATATGTCCCAAAAGGCACGTATATGGCCCCATAGGCATGTAATAGGCAGTTATATGTCCCCGATAAGCAGATTATAGGCAGGTATATGGCCCCATACGCAGGTAATAGGCAGGTATATGGCCCCATAGGCAGATAATTGGCAGGTATATGGCCCCATAGGCAGGTAATAGGCAGGTATATGGCTCCATAGGCAGGTATAGGGCAGGCTATAGGCAGGTATAGGGCAGGCTGTAGGCAGGGTATAGGCAGGTATATGGCCGGCTGTAGGCAGGTATAGGCAACTGTAGGCAGGTATAGGGCTGGCTGTAGGCAGGTATAGGGCAGGTATAGGCAGCTGTAGGCAGGTATAGGGCAGGTATAGGGCCAGCTGTAGGCAGGTATACGGCAGCTGTAGGCAGGTATAGGGCAGGTATAGGGCCGGCTGTAGGCAGGTATAGGCAGCTGTAGGCAGGTATAGGGCCGGCTGTAGGCAGGTATATGGCCGCTATAGGCAGCTGTAGGCAGGTATAGGGCCGGCTGTAGGCAGGTATAGGGCAGGTATAGGGCCGGCTGTAGGCAGGTATAGGGCAGGTATAGGGCCGGCTGTAGGCAGGCTGTAGGCAATAATAGGAAAAATAAAAAAACAAACAACCACTTACCTGAATCCCCGCTGCTCCGTCTCCCGGGCGCGCTCCTCGGTCTTCTCGGCACAGGCAGGTGACGTCATCAGGCCGTGCACTCAGCGTGATGACACACGCTGCCTGTGCCGGAGACTCCGGACAGCCGCGAGTCTGCGGCCGCCCGGAGTCCCACTCGGAGCAGGGAGCGCATCGCCTCTCCTGCTCCGCAGATGGTATCCCTTCACCTATATGCGCTCCGGAGGAGTCGCATATAGGTGAAGGGATCGTGGACAGTGCCCGAGCCAGCGCAGCGCCCGGACACTGTGCGCTCACTCGGCAATCAGTTATATGCGCATATAACTGAAGCGTCCCTGTCGGCGCACGGGCCATCGCAGCACCCGAGCGCCGACAGTGACTCGAGCATAAGCCGAGGAGGGATTTTTCAGCACATTTTTTGTGCTGAAAAACTCGGCTTATACTCGAGTATATACGGTATACATGTGAAATACATGTGACTTTATGGATCAATTTTATTCCACTATTTAGGGGACGTGAAATGACCCAAAAAAAAATAAAATTTTGGTGTTTCTTCTACAGTGTTCAGCATACGGGACAAATGAGGTTATATTTTAATAGAACGGTATTTTACGGATGTGGCGATGCCAATTATTTGTAACTTTTTTATTATTTCATGTTTTTATTTGTAAAGTGGCAAAAATATTTGTTTTTCTACACTTAAAACCCTTTTTTTTTTTTTTTTTAACTGTCACTGAGTCCCACTTGGGTGCTTCACCACTGCGGAGTGTGATCGTTTGTACAGCCTATTGCATTGTGATACAATGCAATAGGGTGTACAAAAATGGTGGTTTTACTACTCCCTGCCTGGCAGGAGTCGGACCGCAGCACGCTGAGTTACAGCCCCTTACTGGCCCTATGATGTACTCATACATCAAATGTCAGTAAGGGGTTAAAAAGCTTCTTAAGATAGATCTGAAAAATCCCTTTTAAGATTCATAGTATGATCATTTAATTTGTCAGTTTAGGGCCTGGAAAGATTTAAAAATTGAGAAACTACAAGCAATGACGGAAGTAAAACTCAAAATAAAATTATTTTTAACAAATTTAATTATTCACTGAAACCTTTTCAAACCTTTCATTAAGAATGTTTAGCAGAGCTTGATGTAAAAAAATTAGAATTTTTCCCTTAAGTAAACTGTTTTCTTAGCCTTTCATGATCTGATGTGTTTCATGAACTTGATATCTACTAAAATTTGTACTATTGAGTTACTTATCATGACCTTTTGGTATTCTGCTATTGGAAAACATAGTCAAAGCTGATGTTGCATTAAAGTATAATTAGGAGAACTGGAGTCTGTGCTTCACCTGATTAACAGTTCATTTTAGACTAAAACCCCTGGAGAAAGACAAAGGTAAGTAATTTTATGTCAGCACTGAGCTTTCCACTATAATACAGGGTTCCTACATGGTGAAAATGAACTCATTTTACAGTCGATATTAGTCTTTTATATGAAATGTAGAACACACAAAACAATTCAGTTTTTTCTGTTATTAACAAATGATAGCTAAAATAATATCATTCTTGTATTATGTTCTCCTCTAGTTCTACAATTATTTGTACATTACTAAATCATAAGATCTTTCAGTAGCAAAAATCAGCAATATGTAAAAATAGATCATTTTATGATGGCTATTGACTATAGTAAAATGGATGAGGATGGTTAAGAGTCCTTGAGTTGCCCTTTTCTGTCAAATTCATTGTAGCCTTCTCTGTTTTTTATTATTTTTTATTTGCAAACATAGAAACCTAAACAAATGTTAGAATCTATCCATACATTTTCCACGTTATTCCCTATTGCCGATAGGTGCAAATGGGGAGAAAAAGGGGAGCTTTACGACAGTGATTTATTTATAAAATATGTTTTCACATGATCAGACTGAAAGAACCAGCTCCTACAAATCTTTTAAGACTAGGTTTATATCTGTGATTGTATATAAGCCACATGTCCTATAAATGTTTGAGTTTCAGCAAAAAGGTTTTCAGATTTAAACCCCAGGACAGTGATGGCAAACCTTTTTGAGACCGAGTGCCGAAACTGCGACCGAAAAATACCTTAGTTACCGCAAAGTGCCGCCGACGTCAGCACAAAGCAGGGACGTAACGTTGGGAAGCGGGGCCACACAACAATTAACACGAGGGATGTGACAGCCGCTTAGCCCATCCCTCTGCCATATTTCGACTATACAGTGACCATATAGTGGTAGATAGCAGTGTACACAGTTGCTCAGCAGACCGTTGACTGAATAATACCACAACACCACGACCACATATCACCAGCACATAGTGACTGAATAATACCACAACACCACCACATAGTGACTGAATAATACCACAACACCACCATCACATACCACCACCACATAGTGACTGAAGAATACCACAACATCACCACCACCACATAGAGACAGAATAATACCACAACACCACCACCCCCACATAGTGACTGAATAATACCGACACATCTCGCCACCACATAGTGACTGAATAATACCACAACACCATTACTGAATATAAACCATTACACTTTGCACACATATAAGAGATTACATTTCAGGCACATTTAGTGACTCACATGTGACGTTTCTCCAATGAGTCGTTCACATTCCGGTTTCTTCTCCACCCGGGTTTCCCCTTCAGCTGATTTCC
>JAODAL010051801.1:0-26443 GCA_025379985.1 Phyllomedusa bahiana | reverse complement strand
CGGATTGTTTTTTTTTAACAAAATTTTTCCCCCTCAAAAAGGGCAAAAAAAGGATAGAAAGAAAGGCAAAATGCAAGAGACAGAGTATAGGAGGTATGTACAGTCATTTACAGTAGCTGTAGGCTGGGCTCCTAAAATATACTCCACAGGTGGACCCCTAGAATCAACTCTACCTGTGGGCCCTAGACACTCCAGTCCAGCACTGGGTAGAAACCATTTGCAGGAAATTAGGTACTTTTCCCAGCCACATGGCACAATCACTATAGACTACATGTACGAACGGGGATGCGCCAGTTTTCTGGCATGCTGTTGGAGTCTGTCTGACAGATGTATGAACTGTCCTAAGCCAAAATCTGGCACATGTTGCACCAGACCTGAAAGTTTTATATGCACCAATTCTATGGGGCCGCATTGCACCAGATTCATATGATGCGCCACATTTATGAATTTGTCACGACAAATTTTGGCGCGTACACTCTATAAAAAAATTTAAAAAATCAACAATTACCTAGTGCTATCTGAACCCTATATATTGGTCACCTGCTTAAAAGGATGTGAGGGTGCTTTCACACAGTGCGTTTTTGGTGCGTTTTTTATGCGTTTTTTTTATGCGTTTTTTGTGCAGGAAGGCACAGCAATTAATGCTGTACCTTCCTGCACAAAAAATGCATTAAAAAACGTATCAAAAAGGCACTGTGTGAAAGCATCCTAAGTTTAACACTATTGCTCTGTGTATACATATGGTATGTGTTCTTTCTTTGACACATAGGTTACTTGGTTGTCTTTCCCTGATAAACCCATGTATCCTATGGTTGAAACGTGTCAGACCTTTTGGAATTTTCTCTGTTTTGATTTATATAACTTAGCTCATGAGAATGAGGCTCATATTTTTGACCATTAAGTGTATTCTCTGATTTCTTCTGTGGTACCTCGCTAGGTGTTTATTGATGCTTGTGAAAGGTTGTTTTTCTGTAATATCCATTAACCCGTTTTTGTTGTTGTTGTTGCTGTATACTGTATGGGCTCTGTGTTTAATTGACCTGTCTCAAGTTTAAGAGGATATTGAATGATCTCCACTATTTTTTGTTGTTGGCCATAAAATGCTTGTACCATAGGGCACTACCAAGGTTGTGTAGCTTAGGTTCCAGAGCAGGGTCGCCCTTATCGGGACGGTAGCCCTGCCTGTTTGTTAGGCAGTAGTTTTCTTAGTATTTAGGCAGTGAATAGGTCTTTTATGGTCTTTTTATTGTATCTTGCAGACACGCCATGCATCACTTTTTTCCGCATAAATGTGTCATGCAACAGTACACATTTATAAAGTGTAATGCAATGCTTTCATAAATACTAATGAATAATACACAAACCTACTGTAAAGTACGACTGTCAAGTTGGTTCCACATTTCATACATATCCCTCTATGGGCCACATGTATGAAAGTTGTTTAGGTTACTATGGGCAAAAAAGTGAGTTTTAGACCTAAACGGTTTTCATACATGTGGCCCTATGTGTGTTAGCATCCGTGTAGGAAATAAATCATGTAAAAAATAAATAAATCCAATAAATAAATTTGAAAAAGATACACCATATTATACCAATACAATCTTGAGTATATATCATATTGTAATATTATATAACAAATTTATAAACTGTAAATACTGTTTTTATATATATTTTATTTTTACATATTTTATATATTTATTTTATATATTTGTATATTTATTTTATTTATCTACATAATTTTTCTTTTAATTTACTGCAAATAAACTGAACGTTCAGATGTCACCATGTATCCTAATTACAAAAAAATAGGTGTAAAATCTGTGATTTGTGTCATCTGTCTTTACATTTGATGAATGCTTTCGCTCGGTGGTATTTGATAGAACAATGAAAATCCAGAGGCGCTGTGCGGATTTGCAATAGGTGACTCGTCTGTATATTTTTTTACTTATGTAAATGAAAGCTTAGTGTCATTATAGTTGGGGGAGGGGAGTAATAGCTTTTTTTTCCATGGAAATACATCATTTTTCAATTGCATCATTGTTAATGTGGTAAATGCACGAATTGAATCTAATGTATACAAAATGACATACGATTCCTTTGTAATTGTGACTGTATTATTAGAACTGTGATCTCCCGTAAACACAACACCGCGGAAACATTCCTAATAAATCATTATAATTTATATCTCAACTAATTATAAGGAAAAAATACACAATGGGTTATATGTACAAACATTCAGGTTCCAATTATTCCCATTAAATTACAAAATTGGTTACAGGAGATTTATTGCAGGCTTGTCATATTTAGCGGAATATAAAAGTGGCCCCAATGCGTGCAAAATGAACAGAGTCAAGTGTAAAATAAGCACTTTTACTTTATGGCTTAAGCGTCTATCAGTTAGACTAATTGCAGCACCCTGTAGACCCTTTCAGTGTCCTTTCATGCATGAAATACATTACATTTTGGTGAGGATTTAGTCCCGTACAGGAAGTCATCTTGCTGATAAACTGTATCTGATATCATTTGTGTATTAGGATACTTTTGGAGTGGTTTTGAGGTTCTGTTGCTCTTCGGATTTGGGTCAATGGGACATTTGACCTGAATCTCAGCGATTGAACTCGAGTAGGATTGAGCTGAAGGTTGGTTAAAATAGCCCAAAAATTTACCTTAAAGGGAATGTGTCATCAAAAATGACTTATTGTTTAACTCACATTTTTATATTCAACACATTTTTTTAAGAATTTTTATTTTTTTTTATTTTCCATATCACTTTCAATATTTTTTAACAATTCTTAAGTCCTGCAGTTTTCACTTTGGCCACTAAGCCTTATTAATAGTCTGACACTTCCTGTTCTGTACAGAAAGATTCTCAGTAGTCTGCTCATTATCAGCACAAAGAGGGTCAAACTGAAAGGAGACACCAGTGTGAATAGATAACACAGGATCCACCAGTCACAAGAGAAGATAGTCACAATTTCACTGCTGTTAAAGCAGTGCAAACAAGGCCTAGTGACCAAAGTGAAAACTGCAGGACTTAAGAATTATTAAAAAATATTGAAAGTGATATGACTCATTTTTTGATGACACATGAGCTAAATCGGGCTTAGTGCTAGGATTTTTAGGAGTTTTAATAGGGTACTTTACATTTCAGGTCCACATGAAGTCCCCCATCACTCCACACCTATTGCTGATCCCACCACAGCATCACTTCCATTGCAATATCCGATGTCACTTCCTGTTTCCCAAGGTTATCTCTATGATTTGGGAACCAGAAGTGCCACTGGACATAATACACAATGATCAAGGTCATGTTCGATTTCACTTCCAGTTTTTTTATGTTATCCCTATGTTTTGGGAACTAGGAGTGACGTTAAATGTAATGTGCAACTTTAATCACATTAGGGGAAAAACCTTTGGGGAAACTGAAGTCCTGAGGCAAGGCAAGAAATCTAAACAAACTAAAAGTAAATTAACATCTTAAAAAACATTAAAACCCTTACCCTGATTTAGAAGTTAAATGGGTTTTCTCATTACAAAGATCATATCTGTAATGATGGGGACAGTAAAAAGACTTTTGCAATTGGTTTGCATTCCTAAATCTTTGTATGAGCTTTTAGCTCATTGTGTGTTCTAGAGAAAATCATTAGCTGAGCTGGGGTTCACCCCCCCCTTTGCTGGTTTGGCTATGGATTTTTTTAATTTCAGCTTGCTTGGGACATGCCTACCGGGGAAGCAGCCTCTGGAAAGGAGAGACCCCCCCCTGGATTTTAAATGTAAGAACAAAAAGCTCAAATTTGCAAAGCCAGTGAGAAAAACCGCGTTTCCTAGCATTACAGATAGGAATAAAGAAAAAAATTCAGATTTGGTGAACTATGCAAAAAGTTCAAAAAAGGGGTTTTTTGGTCATTATATTTATAGGGTATTTGGGGAAACAAACAAACAGAGTTTAGGGCAGCTCACTGGAGTCGGGTGAGAATTCACTTGATCCCAAAAGGCCATGGGCAAAATAAATCCCGAAGGTAGTTTAGGCAGCACCAACGGCAGAAAGAACGCTTTTTTTTTTATAAATCTTCAAATGAATTGACGGCGGGCAGAAAAAATGCGGTTTCAGGGACTTACCCTTAGTAAAATACTACTCTGTTAGGAAAAAATGAGCAACTTTTTTGTAGATAAAAGTAAAAACACAAAACCCCAATACATGGGCACACAGTGCCCCATACAGTCTCGAGCTTGTACCCTTTGTTACGGGAAACCCAGGTTGTGTATGAAACCCCAGTACGGGCACATATAGGATAAATCAAACAGGTCTGTAACTTAGCAACCAGTACGGGCACCCTTCAGGATAAATAAAACAGGTCTGCAACTATGCGACCTGGGGAGTGATCAGCCCATACAAAGGGGATATTAGAATGGGTGGGGAACTGTTAATGGACCCCATATTGTAAAGTGACTTGTTTTTGAAGATCTTTAAACTAAAAAGTAGCAATGTTATAAAGTTTATTTTTATAACCCACTGGATGTTGAAAATATGAAAATTATTTATTATTATTTCTTACTATTATTACTACTACTATTATTATTATTATTATTATTATTATTATTATTATATTGCATTTTCTGTATTTTTGAGATGGACAAGAAGAGAAAGCAAAGATTCTGGTTCCAAAGCCTGTTTGCATACAGATTCAGGTTCCGTTAGCCATGGATTCCATTATGGATGGAAGTCACAGTGCCATGACCCAACGTTATTTTTCCCATCGCACCAGCGGCGTATGACGAGCTGCTTGAGTCCCACCGAGATGTCTGTTATTTTCTTGCCTGTAAAAAATAACAGAATCTATGACAAAAGCTTTGACGCAGAGGTGAACGGGGCATTAGAGCTTATTTTGTGCTGTAATTATAACTAATATATAGAATTTTTTTCTTTTGCAGTAATTAGAGCTTATACAGTGTCTAAAAGTTACAATTAGAGCACGTAACTTTTGGGGATAAACTATTGAGTTTTCCCCATGCTCACATTTTGTGAACGATATCCAATTTTCATCCCAGGAGATTGAAGCTGGGGTGGGGGGGCTCGCTTTTTTAGGATAATTCAACCGAAAACGTTAGTCACCTTTGTAGTTTACTAGGAAACACATCATTCAGTCCCTGGGATGATGCTCAGTATTGGCTGATGTAGTTTAGCTTTATTTGCTTATTTCTCTTTTAGTGAGTAAGAAAAGATCCCCTTTAAACCCCAGAGACCTCCCGCCCAGATGTCCCCTGCCCACAGCCCAGTGAGGCTTTTTGGGGAAGATAAGACTAAAGTGTTTCCCCCATTTTTAATATTTGCTTTATGAGATTTTTCTTATATATTAACTTGCTGCAACAATGCAGCCGTTTCTCTGATCATAATAAGCCAAGCTTCCAAAGCGTCCAGCGATGTGACTGGGGGAAGAATCGTCGAGCTGCAGCTTAGTAGTGTTATATGTTGCTTGTACAAATGAATGCATGAACATATGCAGAAAAAAAGTAAGTGAACCTGCTGGGATTTTCTGGATTTTTATTTAATTCAGAGAGACAAATATAATCTAACTTAAAGGGGTTGTCTCACTACATGGATTGATGCTTTTTATGTTAAAGTTTGCAAAAAAAAGTCACTTTGCAATATTGTCCTTAAACAGTGTCCTCCTTTCCTAGATATCCCTCTGTTAGGGCTGCATCAGCTCCCGGGTTGCTAACTACAGACCTTTTGATCCTCCGATAGGCTCCCCAGACTGGTTTATACTACAGCCCGGGGCTTTACTAAGCCTACAAAAAATGTAAACGCCCCTGAATTAAAAGGAAAACCAAGAAAACAAGTGGGGTAAATGAATTTTGTAGTTTTATGAGAAAACCCCCTTTTTAATAATAACGCAAAACATTGAATGCTTTGTCTTTATTAACATTTTGTAAACCCCCACTGCAGAGGGGAAAAGGGGAACCCTTTGCATTAAAAACCTATAAATTCCCCTTTAAAAGGGCACACTCATTAAAACTGGACTGGAGCCACTCATAAGATTTGCACAACACTTTGGGTGCTTTTACTCAGTAAAGACCAAATGCCAGTCAAGAAATCCCGACCGGCATTTGGTCTTTTTTTGGCACAAAGAGGGACGGCTTTTCTCCTTGTCTGCGGACTCAAGTCGTCCCCCTTCGCACTCACATGTTCATCTTCAGCCCGAAAACTGGGCGGAAGAATGAACATGCTATAAGTTTTTCGGAACACTGGCAGTGTAAAAAACTGTCCGGTGGAAAATCCATGCGGTGGGGACTGCTGCACGGATTTTCTATTTAACTCAATGTAAAAGGTTGACAGTTGGTTTAAATGGGGTTTCAAATCCGAAAACGTCGTAATCCGATTGAAAACCTGTGCCGTGTGGACAAGCTGTTTGGGTGCAAATTTATTTTTAAGTTCATCAGTATTTCAGGGATGATTTACATGCAATATCCTCTCTGGGTCATGAAGAGTATCTCAATAAGGTTAAGGTCATGACCATGATTTGACCATTCCAAAATACAAATCTTCTTTTTCAACCAGCCTTTAGATGATTTTCTTGTGTGCTTTCATTGTCATTCAGTGTCATGGTCTTGTTGCATTACCAATTCTTTCCCGCTTGGGGGCGGGCTGCGCTTTTATTTTTTCCGATTTTATAAGCTTTAAATTTTTATTATTTCCTCAAAGTCACAAAGGTCCCAACCCCAGGGAGTGGGGTATCCCCCCAAAATTTAAGCCCTTCCACCACTCTTCACAGTTGGGATGAGGTTTGTTGTCAGCATCCTGTGTTCATCCTCCTCCAAGCATTGTAGCATTTTGTTTTGTCCCTTTAAAATTTTAAGTTTCTTATTATCCATAAAATTTTTTCCCAAAATTGGGAAATCCAGTTTGGGCTCAGGTAAACATGGGTTGCGTGAAAGATTTTTTTGGCACCAGTGACCTCTTTCAGGGGTCTTCTATTAACCCAACTTTTTCATTTTTTTTTTTATACTGGACATTTAAAAGAAGCTTTAGCAGTTAATAGTGTCCTTTGTAGATTTTTTTGCTGCTAGCTTTAGAGTCTCTAGATTCTCATCTCTTTCAGGGATCGGAAATCCATTGTGCTCCTAAAGTGATTTTTTTTTTTAATAACACGAGTCCTGATTTTATTTTACAGTTTATGGTCACTTTGCCTAACCCTGGACAGAGGAGGTCTGAATGGCAAGTAAACCCCACAAAACATTTAGGGTTCCTTCCCCAAAAAAGAGTTTTTCACCTTTGAAGCCCTCTTGCCCCCCACCCAGCCAACCAGTAAGTTCTACCTGCGCTGACGAGCGCAAAAACCCAAAACAGTGTCTGTAGGGGCTTAAAAGGCTTGGGGGTCAAATCCATTCCCATTGCTAGGCTTCTGCAAGTTTTTTTTGTGAACTGAGGTAAAACATCCAATAAATGCGCATGGACTCCTCAGCTCTTTTTTCCCAAGCCTTTTTTTTTTGCAAAACAGTAGTGAGGTCAAAGGCAAAAGTAAACCCTCCACCGCCAAAAATTTTTGTTCTCTCTTCAAGGGGAAATTTTTCCCCTTTGTAACCATGGGGCTGAAATTTCACCAAGTCTTTATCTTTTGCACCCTTATGCATCTTTAAAACATGTTTTCTGGGATCATATGAAAGTTGTTTGCATTGAGGCAGGGCTCACACTTAATCAATCCTTCTTGAGAAGAACAGATTTAACTAAGCCTTATGCGCATATTTTACGAATTAGTCATTAACACAGAAGTTTGCATTTACTTTTTCTCCTTGTACGGTGGATGTTTACTCAAAACAGACATGAGCAGTACAACTGTTTGTGTGTTATTATTTTAGTTAGATTGTGTTTGTCTATAATTGTGACTTAGCAATCAGATCACAATCATAGAGATCAAATAGGAAAGCTTGATGATTACTTTTATTAACTATACAGTAAGAAAAAAATTTTTATCCCTTGTGATTGTGTAAGTTTTTTCCCACTGACAAAGATTTTAAAACGTTTAAAATTTTTAAAGGATAGGTTCATTTCAACATTAAAAATAAAATATAGAAGAAGATCTTAACAATTCCCCCCGTTTTTTTAGTTTTAGGCTGTTCTTTCCTTCTTCATATCAAGGTCCTCCGGGGTAATTTTGCAGGTGCCCAGATCGAGTCGATTGACAGTCATTTTGTTTTTCTCTCATTTTCTTACTATTGCACCAACAGTTGTTCCTTCCCACCAGCATCCACTTATGGTTTTTTGCCCCTTCCACTTTGTGCGGTCTATATCTTGGGGCCCTGACTCCTTTTGAAACTTTTTGGGCTTGCCATGTTTTAGAGGTTACAGTCTGACGATTAATTGAGTCTGTGACCCGGGGTCTTTTATAAAGGTGACTATTTAAGACAACTGTCTTTTAAAAGGGGGTTTTTCCATATGTAATGTTGACCTGGATCCCCAAAATGGGTATTTAATCACTTTTCTAAGTTTAGGTGATTAAAAAAAGTGAAGCCTGTGAGAGCTACAGTTTGTCAGTCCCCCCTTTTTTTCCCTTTAAAATTTTAAACATTAGCAAAAACCAGGAGTGACAGGGAGCTGTTTTGGCGGTTTGGGCATTTTTCCACTTTTTATCTGATGACAGGGAAACATAAAGGAAAGCTTGGGGGGGGCCGGGGGGAGAAAATGAAAGTGTATGAGTCTGTCGGGTTGTATAGGAAAAAAAATGTTGTAATTTTTATCATTTGATTTAAACTTTTGAAAACGCCCTCTTTTCCTCGCTCTTTGTTTCACCCCCCCCCCTCTCCCCCCTGCACCCATTCATGACTCAGCATGCTTTGTTTATTTTTTCCCCTGAGCTGTTTAAGAGGTAAGGAACTCACTTGTAGAAAAAACCCCTTTAATGCTGAAAATGATTTGATAAGGAGCGTATAAACTTTTTCCTGTAGGAGCCAAAAATCCTAAGGTTATTTTTCACACGGCTAATTGAAGGGCGCACAGTCCCCCCGAAAATTAAACCCCAGGTGTTGGGAGGCTAAACTTTACTACCTTTGGTGCGGGGGGGTCGGCAGCTCGTTTTGGCCCCATAAAAATTAATTACCCCGCTGCGCGTATGGCCCGGTAAATTTTAATTTAAATTGTCTTTATCCCCCCGCGCCTAAAAGCGATTTTATTGAGACCCCCGGGGGAGAGGAGGCAAACCCAAAGTTCTTTTGAGATCTGTGGATTCCCGGGAATGATTGGGGCGCAATTTCCCCCTTTTTTAGGCCGTGTTTCAGGGGCTTATTCCCGAAGGATTTGTGCGCCGTTTTGGGAATAAAAAAATTCCGCGTAAATTAAGGGGCGGGGGAACGGGGGGGGGGGCCCGGGGTTTTCGGCGGGGGCGCCGCCCCCGGGCCCCTTAGAAAATGCATTGTTTACGGCGGTCGCGATTTAAATGTTGTGCATGTAACTTTCTCCCCCGGGGGGGTTTTCGCCGAGCGGGGGGGAGGAGGGAAACCCACTTTTCTCAATGGAGCAGGGGAAATTACCGTAATTGCTCCCGCTTTTTTGACGCCGTACTGAAGCGCTTTTTCAGGCGCGCAGTACGGCCCCAATACCCCGGGCGAATAAGGGGGTTTTTAGGAACGGGGGCCCCCTTAGAGCGCAGTACGCTCTAAAAACGGGGCAAAAAATGAAACCCAAAGTAAAGCTGTGAATTTAGCCTAATGTTGGCAGAGGATAAAATACTTGTTTCTCTCAGCAAAATCCCAAAAAAATTTTATAAAATTTTATATAATTGTGTTTTTTCTGGATTTTTTTTGGATATTTTATCTTCAATTTTTAAAAAATTAAACCCTCCCCTTTAAAAAATTTTAGGATGTTCATGTCTTTGTCTGTGGGGAAACCTACAAAATTAGTAAGGGATCAAATAATTGTTAGCTTCAGTGTATGAGTTCATGCTCAAAGGTTTATAAAACCAGTCTTTTTGAAGTAATTCTTTATCTCCAGGCTTGAGTTTGAAATTTTTTGGGACAATGTTATTGGGGGGCCTTAGAAATTTTTTCACTACATGTCAAACCTTTCTTCAATGTGGTTTTTGCAAAAAAGTCATGGCTTCCATTGCACCATGGAAGCACCTTTTTGTATTTTAAACCTAAAAACACCCAAAAAAAGTGGTGCTGCTCTGTTTAAAAGGGGCTTTGCTGAAAACAAATAGATAAGGTCCTAAGCAGGAAAAGAAAAGGGAAAAAAAAGAAAAACCGGGTTTGGGAAAAACCACTAGATAATCCCGGGAAGACCGGTTTTTGTGTAAATAAAAAAAAAAATTTATTTCATTCATTTATTGATATTTTTGGGTGGAGTTTACCATTAGGGTCTTCTCTGCTTACAGGAAACACCGTCATTTCCAGGACTAGAGAACTTGTTTTACTTGGATAGTATTGACCATTGAGTCTTACCACAATCGGGGGATGAGGAGCAGGACTGGAGTAATCCATTCACACAGCCTTATAAGAGACAGGAAAAGTCTACACAACACTGTTTCAGCCAGAGGGTTTGGTGCTCCATAAATTATCTGATGGAATAGATAATTCCACCTTTTTCTTTCAGAAGTAGTGATTTCCTTGAAAATTTTCCCAAAGCCCCTGTAAAACAAATTTTTTTAAAAACCCCTTTTCCCCTTTTTTTCAGAGTTAAAAAGTCCTCTATAGAACATTTCTGGATTATCATTCAGTCTTGTCAGAACAAAGTACATGAATTATTGATTGTTTCATGTATTTTGCAATGAATGTGGACATTACTTTGTAAAATCGGTTGTATGAATATTAAAAGAAGCTTTTTGTTCTTTTTAATTGAAAAGGGAAGATCATATCTGTGTGTATTATAGAAGGTTAGATTATACACAGTATGTAAAATGTAGGTTAAAAGGATTAATACCTGTGACAGCCTTGAGTCAAGACAAATAGTCAGGCTTGAAAAATTAAAAAAGGATAAGAAGCCTCAAATGCATGTTATCTTTTACCATAGATACAGTGTGCCAGGAACATAATAAATTATATATACTTAAAAGGTAGCCAAACATTGGTAAAATCCTAACAGGAGGTGTCCTAGTGCCTCAAGAAGACAAGGAAAAGCCTCTCGGTGCTCAAGGCAGTGAAGTCAAAATCTCTTGGCTTCATCCCTATCTTTGTGCATCTAAAATGTATTAATGCAGATTGCCCTGTTATACTTTAAATCGTTTATTTTAGACTGCATACCTCCATATATTAGCCAACACTACACCATAGATAGGTTCTGAAACTGGCAAACCCATTCCTTCCTTCCCCTCTTTCCTTCCATCTATCCTGTCTTCTTTCTATCCTTAGGCATGGAGGTGATTTTTTGTTTCTGTTTTCCATCTTCTTTGTTCCTTTCTTCATTTTATTCTTCCTGCCGATCTTCTTTCTTTCCTCAATTCCTTCTTTTCTTCATTCCTATCCTCCTCTCTTTCTTTCCCCCTTCCCTCTTCCCTTTTTTACTTTACTACTTCCTTCCTTGACTTCTTCCTTCCTTGACTTCTGTAACGGACGCTCAGCGAGCGGGAGATGGATCCTCTGGTCACCCCGAGGAGTTGGCGTACCCTACACCGGGGAGTGGATTCTAAGGGGCCCCTTGTATTCACCGGAGCCCGCCGCAAAGCAGGACGGACTTTGCCGCAGGGAATCCCCCAGGTCGCTACCACTGACGTAGGACCCAGCGGTGACAGTCAAAACTTTGTAGAGTAGACTCAGGGAAAACTGGAGTGTAGAACCAGAGCTGGGCAGGACCGGACGTGGCAGATGCAGATCAGCACGATAAACATAGTCAATAGACATAGGCAGGACCAGGAATGCTGACGGAAAGGACAAGATATTCACTAGAGAGCGCACTAGGTCGTCACTTGTGAACGGACACCATCAACTGTGCTACTTCGGCAGGAAGAGGATTCCCTATAAAGCCCATGTACAAATGCCATAGGTGGAAAAGGGAACACCTGTCATGTGCTGGCCCTTTAAATCCAGGAGAGCTGCTCGCGTGCCCCTAGAGGCCGCCCGAGACAGTGCAGGCACAGAAGCAGGTGCAGTTACAACAGCGCGCCGCTCAAGGAGGAAGCAGGATGGCACCGGGTAAGTAGACGCCGGGGACGCCTTCTTCCTTCCTTCCTTCCTTCCTTCCTTGACTCCTTCCTTCCTATCCTACATCAGTTACTTTTTTTCTCTTTCTTCACTTCCTCCCTTCTTTTCTTCATTTATTCAATCCTTCCCTCCTCTTTCTTTCTCCTTTCCTTCTTCCCTTCCTTCCTTTACTACTTCCTTCCCTGACTTCTTCCTTAATCTTTTTCTTTATCTTTTCCTTCCTTCATTCCTACATCACCTACATTTTTCTTTCTTTCCTCACTTTCTCCCTTCCTTCTTTTCTTCCATCACTCCTTCCTTCCCTTATCTATTATTTTATTCCTTCCATCCTTCCTGTCTCCCTTCGTTCACTCATTGTTTTTCTGACTCCTTTCTACCTTTCTTTCTTCTTTCCTCCCTGCATACCTCCTAGTTCTCATTCTGCTACTCTTAGGGCCACATGTATGGAAACTGTCTAGGTGTAAAACTCATGCTGTTGCCCATAGCAATCAATCGACCCCCCCCTTTTTCTTTTTTGGGGACTATATGACTGAGAGGTCCCTCTATTGATTGCTTGGCAATAGAGAGATTTTACCCAGACATTTCCCCTCTTTGGCCCTTTATTCTTTCCTTTCTCCCCCATAGCATACGCAATTTTTTCTGTTTCAAATATGAGATCAGGCGGGCTAAACCATTCGTTTCACTGTACTATGTTCAGCTTTAGCTTTAGTTTTCTTTTAAGTTCCAGAAAACCTTGTTCCCAAATCCTTTTGGAAGATTCTCATGGCAATATTTTATTTAGAAAACAATTATGTTACAATAGAAAAAGTGAGACTCGATTTATGAGACACGTTGCAAAATTTCGACATAAATAAAGTAGAATAATGTGTAATCCGTTATCATAATCTTGTTGTCTGATTAATTTCTTGTGAATTTTGTTGTAGTTTATGTCCTGATGATTCGAGACAAGTTTACTTCAACTCTATGATCAATACCAGTGTGAAAGACGAATGATTAGATTAGGGATCCTTCTCACGTGTTCTACATTTACCCCCGGATAAAGCCACTATATACCTTTGCAAAAGGAAAAAAAAAAAAACGAGCAGTGCCCCTTGTGCAATATTTCGACTTTTGAATAAAAAACACTAGTACTTTTTTTAAGCAAACCCCCTTTTTGTTGTGCAAAGAAAGGCACAACACTTTTTAAGCCATCCAAATATTTGGAACCCAAAAAATCCTGTCGTCCCCACCGTCTGTCCCTTTGCTCCTACGCCCCCGGTGCACGGGGTCAGGGTATTAGGGATCCAAAAAGGTGTGAAAATTTTCTCCCGTTTTCCAGAAAAAAAAATCCCTTAAAAGGACTGTAATGAAGCCTGAAGCTTTTTTGTTGAAGATTATCAAAAAGCAATTGGGAAAACGCGTTCGTGTGTGACCACACTTCCTCAGTTCCCTTCACAAAGGCAAAAAAACCAGGGGGTTAAATACAAAAAAAACGCAGGTTGCAATGTAAACAAGGGTCAAGGTTTAAAGGGGAACAATCAGGTAAAGTTTAAAAATTAGATACTATTATATTTTTTTTTTTGTATATATCTTTTAGATTATATTATATTATATATAAAATATATATAATATAATAATTATATGTATGGATGTAAAAGATGGATGTATTTTAATGTATGTGGTATTTAGTGTTTTGTATAGTTTTTATTATTTTTATATTATTTTTTTTAATTTTTTTATTTTTTTTTTTATTTTTTTTTTCTCTTATTTTTCTCTTTTTTTCTCTTTCTTATTTTATTTATTCAGTAAAAGCACATTTATCTAAATCTTAGTTTCTTTTCAATAATATGTGTGTGTAAAACATTGAGAGTAAAAAACACTTTATACCTTTTTTTGACCTCTAGACTTCTAACCTTTTTAAACTGGGGCCCATGGTAATACTTTTTATGGTGATCGGTTTTTTAGTTCATCGATAATTTAAAGGGTTTAAAAATTTGCATTATTATTAAGATCGCGCCTTTTTGGGCGCTTCCTGAAATTTTGGGGGCCCAGAAATAGTTACAGAAAGAGCAGGGTGAGATGTGTGTGCGACGTCATGCTGGGATTTTAGGGTTGCGATTGGCGGGGAAAAATCACATGACTTCGTTTACATGAACAGGTTTCCTGTTCACCCTTGGTCTCTCAGGTCCAGAGCAAAGGGCTGCGCTCCCCTTGTCCAACACTCAGCGAAATTACCCTATTTCTTCAAGAGAAACCTTATATTAGCTTGATCCTTACATTTTTTTGTTTGGGGGATTGGAAGTTTTTATGTATTAGGTAGAGTTTTTTTAAAGGGACATTACCGCTTAAAGTCAGGGAGGGGAGGGGGGGGGGAGGGGGCAAGGGGCGACACCAGACAAGCTCATAAAGAAAAACTGGTAAGTTCACCAAGACTTAGTGTAGACATTGTAGGGAATTCTTTATTTTTAAAGTTTGCTATTAAAAATATTTCCGGTATTGGGCACCTGAACTTATAGGATAACATTTTTTCTAGTAACTGCAGGTCTCTTTGTTAGTGCAAAACTCCTTTTTTATTTCATTAAAATTTTCAGATGGTGTTCTTTTTAAATTTTTCCCCATTCCACCTTTGTTGATTACCCACCTTGCACTTAAATTTAACCCAGCTTTTTAAAAAAGGGGTGCCAAAAATATCTTGTATTATACGAATAATAACAGATCATGTTTTTTGACTTTGGGCACTCAGCTTTGTTCATTGAGGCAGCTTGCACAAAATTTGAAACAGCAATTTTTAGTCACCACGGTAAATTTGAAAGGTGAAAAAATATTTGTATTATACGAAACAAACAGATCGTGTTTTTTGACTTGGCCACTAAAAGCTTTGTTCATTGAGGAGCTTGCACTTTAATTTGAATACAGCAATTTTATAGCACCAAGGTGATTGAAAGGTCCCAAAAAAATATCTTGTATTTACGAATACATAACAGATACTGTTTTTTTGACTTTGGGCACTACAGCTTTGTTCTTTGAGGCGCTTGCACTTAAATTTAAATACAGAAATTTTTTAGCTCCCGGGTGAATTGATGGGTCCCAAAAAATACCTTGTATTATACGAAACATTTCAGAACGTGTTTTTTCACTTTGGCGCAGGCCAGTTTTGTTGATAGATCTACTTTGCATTTTAAATTGAATCCAGCTATTTTTAGCACCACAGGTGTTTGATGGGGCCCAAAAAATACTTTTTTATCCAAATACATTTCAGATAGTTTTTTTCCTTTGGCGCAGGCCCCTTTGTTGATAGATTACTTGCAGTTATTTTTAAAAACCAGCAATTTTGTTTTGATTTGGGGGATTTGAGAATAGCTGTGATTTGGTCTTTTAAAAAGAGACTTCCAAAACCCTTTCCATACCTTCTAAAATTTTTTTATATTTCTGAAAAGGGCGAAATTAGGTGGTAAGGAGCAAAGAGGGGGGTACACATGGGGGTGAGGTAGAGAGAAGGTGCCCTTTCCCAGTGCGGGCGACAACACGCATCCCACGAATGATTGCAGGACCGCGGGCCTGTCACGCGGGTCGGGCCCCGGTGAATCTCAGTAACGAACAGCGTCGCCAACTTCCTTCAGTGGTTAATGCAACCTGCATCCGCAGTTACCTCCTCGTCCCCCAGTCAGGGCCACAAATGTCGTATCAGCATAACCAGCTCCTCCAACAGAAGCACCCCAAAATGTCAACTCGGTCCCCCACCACTGGGATAATCCTTTTTTCGAAGACCCTTGTGACAAAATGGGGTTTGGGGTCAGAAGGAAAGTTAAAAGATCAAGGGGCCCCCAAAGAGGATATTTTTCTCTGCTCTGACCCCAGTTACGATGCCATCAGAGGAGGAGAAAAGCCGGTCAATCAGAAAAAAACCCTGGGCGGGGGCAACGCCTTGCAGCCCCCTTTTGCTTGTACCCCGCAGCTCCTGAATCAGAATGTCAGGACGAGAAGTCCCCGTGTTGATGATGATGATGACGACTTGCGGATCCAACGGGGTTTTTTTCAGCAAATTTGCTTGCGAGCGCCCATCACTGGACGGGGGGAAGACGATGGGGTAGTGTCAGCACGGGTTCCCCCCCTAAAAAAAAGGGAGAGGGGGGTCGCAGAAGTCCGCTGAATGATTCCCCCAGCCACGGTCGCGAAACCCCGCCCCTCTTTTTTCGCCGTCAAAAAGGTCGGACCTCCAACCCCGGGGCTTTTTGACCAACCCTCTGATTCACCTAGTATGTCATATGCCCCTATGCCGAAAACGCTAATAGGGGGCAAAGAACCTTAGGGGGTTTAACCCCACCAAACATGTCTAGTCACATGCAGCGAATGCATGATTTTGAAAGGAGGCAACACTTGGCCAAAAAAGGGCCCAAACCGACCCCCGGGGCCTCCAACCATGTCACACCCCCTCCCCCCGCCCCTTTCCCCCTGCCCCCACCCCCAAGCGTTTCAGTGCCCATGTCCCCAGAGTCATGTCGGGGGATCAGTCCTCCGCTTAGCCCCCACCTCGCCCATTACCATAGCACCACCAGACCCCCACCCTACCCTTCCCCTTCCGCCATTTGAGACCTGCCGCCGACAGCGGCCCGTCTACACCCACCCTTCTGTCTTGGGTTTTTGGGACAGAAAAACACTTTAACCCAAACCACCCCAAAAGCCAAAAGCCGAATGTTGGCATTGCCAGGTTTTTGGGCCCTTGGAAATGTTCCCTTTTTCCCTGGTGGTCACAGAGGGGTTCCCTACTCATGGCCCTTCCCGCCCCAATACCAGATGCCGAGCAGGCATTTTTTTCCCAGAAAAGCCGTCCCTGCCCCGGGCCCAGCCGTGCATCTAAAATGAAAAGCGCTTGTCTGCATCTGTGGCCCGGGAAAAATCCATCTGACTAGTAAGCAGGGCCAAGGCCGCTATATCTCTGTACAGCTCAGGGGGTGAGCTGGGTGGAGTCTCGGGGGGTGACGGTGGTTTCCCGGCTCGGCGCCGCTCTTCAATACCACGGGATGGGCAGGGTTTTTCCCCGGGTCCTTGGGTGGCATCACGTGCCCAAAAAAACCGGGCCGTGTTGAAATTAATCTTCTTGGAGACCGCCACAACGGGTCAGGAGCTGGGATGGCCCCTCTGCAACGAGACTGAGCGCGGGCTGGTGCCAAAAACCCTTGTGCCAGGCAAGGTGGTGTGCGATAAAGGGCAAAATTGGGCCGCCCTTAAGATCGGTGGGCTGGGCACATCCCTTGCCTGGCACATGTCATGAACCTTTGCCCAGAAATTTCAAAAGAGCTCCTGGGTCTGGACTCCCTGCTGGGAAGGCTCAAAGTCTAATTGCACTTCCCGCCTTTCGCACCCTCTTTTCCTGCCCCGGCGCTTTTCGCGTCAGTGGCCCCCCCCGTAAAGCTCATTGTTGATGGCAACACCTGGAATTCCACCCCCCACATGCTCACGATTGTGGCAGCAGCGCAAAGCCATTAGCGTACGAAGTGACTCATGGCCTGACAATCACGGTGCGGGCCCCCGGGGTTTTGAGCCACCCAGAGTGGGGGAGGTTAAAAAACTCTGCACCATCCTTGCCAGTTTTTAAGAAGCCACCAAAAGGTCAGTAGGACAATGCCCCTTTTTCACATGAGCATTGGGTGATCTTAGTTTTTGGAACATCGTTGGGCCTCTGAAACAACAGGTCCCGCCAGCCAGAGGGGGAGATGGACCAGATGCGGACACGGGGCCTTTTTTCTCCGTCAAATCCACAAGGCCCGACAGTTTCACAAATTTTATCGGTCTTCTTAGGTGGGTTTGGGGGGCCCGAGCTATGCAAGGTGGCGCATCGTCTCAGGGGGCATACTCAGGAAGTCAGGGGTGTGTTGAAGCTGGCCCCGGGGGCAGGAGGAGAGGAGGAGGGATTCCTAACACCCACTTACCCCCACGTCCCTTCCCTTTAAAGAGGTTGGTGCGAAAATTTTAGGGGGAGGAGAAGATAGGAAGATCATTTGCTAGTGCCCCCCGCCCAGAGGCCTGGGAAAATCAAGGCTCCATCTGTCACATGAGTGTTGGTGTCCATTTCCTCCAACATGATCCTCAATTATGGCCATCAAAAAGAACAACAGTTATTGGGTGGCCACCCCCCGGTCCCCGGGACAAAACAAAAAACCGCACTTTCCTTCCCCCACCCAAATAGAAGTAAAATGCGGAAAAGGGGACCTTGCTGATTGATCAAAATGGAGACATCTGTTTTGGCGCTTTACTTCCCCAAAAAGTCACGGGGAACAAAATCAGAGACGTGACAGCAGAAGAGTGCCAAGTAGCAGCGGGGCAGCAGGAAAGGGGGGCAGAAGCCTAATGGGTGACCTTGGGAATCTTTGTTTACCCCTCACCAAAGCACAAAGCAGGGCCCCTCCAACACACAGAGACCGCTTAAGGAAAATGGTCACACTATCTGGGTCAACACCGATGTTTTTTTTATGTGTTCCGGACCCAATAGACTTTTTGGGGGATCCAAAATGGATGAAAGGCCCGAGCTGGCCCTCACCCTAGAGGTGTTGTTGCCCGCACCGGTCATATCTGAGCAGACCCTTTAGCACAGCTGGGGGGAGTCATTACAGAAAACGCATCCGGCTTTTCCCCAATAATGTGGGTCGTTTGACTTTCATAAATAATCAGGCAGGATCCTGATGATGTTGTGGCCCCCAATTGCCGAGGTCACCCATTAGTTCCGGGCTACTTCACATTCCTCTTCAAACAGAAATGGTCCCCCTTTAAAAATTTTTTTTAAATTGATCTTTTATTACTGCAATTTTTATTCTCTTTTCCCAACTGTTCTTTTTTTGGGTTTTGCTGTGAGGAGACTGTAAAAGACAGCAAGGTTTTAGACAAACCCTATTTATTTACTCACCCTTTTTTTTTTAAAGTTTTTGCATTGCATGGTTTTGAGGTCATGTTTTCTGTGAGATACAGCTATAATTTTGGTCCTTTGGAACAGAAATTTGGGTTTTAAGTGGCTTTTCTCCCTCACAATTTTTAATAAAGGCTGGAAATCAATTTATAATTTTTTGGGGGCATTTTAGCTGGAGATACAGCAATAAACATGGGCCTTTGGAACAGAAATGTGGCTTTTAAGTGGGGATTTCTCCCTCACAATTTTTTTAAACGTGGCTGAGAAGTCATATTTATAATTTTTTGGGGGCAGTAGCTGTGAGATACAGCAATAATCATGGTCCCTTGGAAAAAGAAATGTGGTTCTAAGTGGCATTTCAACCTCAAAATTTTTAACAGTGGCTGAGAATCATTTTTAATTTTTTGGGCATGCTGCTTTGAAAAGCAGCAATACTACAGGGCCCATTATAAAAAAAATGTTGTTTCTAACGACATTTGTTCTTCCCTTTTTCCAAAGTGGCTCAAGGGTCATCTTTGAATTTTTGGGGGCATTTTTCTTTGAAATGCGCTATACTACAGGTCCTATTTAAAAAAAAATGTTTTTCTAAAAACATTTGTTTTCCAAAAGTCCAAAGTGGCTCAAGGGGCTGCTTTGAATTTTTTTGGGGGGGATTTTTCTTTTAAATGCAGCTATACTACGGGCCCTATTTTTAAAAAAAAAATTTGTTTTTTTAAAAGACATTTGTTCTTCACAATTGTCAAGAGTGGCTCAAAGGGGGATGGTGCTGTCAAAACAGGAAAAAGGTAAACACTGTTAATGGATACATATTCAAAATGACTTGTTTTTGCAAGACTTTCATAGCTATCAAACCCGTATTGAGACAACCCATTTTAATACAATTAAAAAAAGAAAACAAATCATGGTGGGATTCCCTCCCCATTTTAAAAAAAAGTGTTTTTAGAAATTTAAAATAAAAAATTACTAAAAATTTTCATGTAAAAAATAGCGGTAAAAAAATTCCCCCGAATTGTACAAGGGGGACGGAAAACTTTACCAGAGTAGGTTATTCGAGACGGGGTATGGGACGGAAAGAGCAAAGTACAGAGACCATTTTCCTCCAGCACGTTGAGTAAAAAAAGAAAAAGAATGCCAAAAAAAGGGACCTGGGGGAACAGGAGGTTAACCACCAGTTTTTCCAAGTAAGCCCAAATTGGTCCGACCTACGGGGGGGCAAGCGCACCCCGGACAGGGGCAGTATATGTCCCGTGAAACTAAAAAAGGTGGTTAAAACTCCTTTTTTCCGGCACTTTTTAAAAGGGGGTCATGCGTTTTTGGGGGTCAGCTGTGGCCCGGGCAATATAGTCAATGCCCAGTGAAACTAAAAGGGGGTTGAAAAAACTCCTTTAAACGGCACTTTTTAATCTGTGGGTCACAGGTTTAATGGTATTCGCGGTACAGGACGATATAGTCAATGTCCAGTGAAACAAAAAAGGTGGTTTAAAGACTTTTTTTTCCGGCACTTTTAATCTTGGGTCAGACTTTTTAAGGGGGTCATTCTGGGACGGGGAAATATAGTCAAGTCCAGTGAAACTAAAATGGTGGTTCAAAGACTACTTTTTTCCGCATTTTTTAAAATTGTGGGTCATGCGGTTTTTTTAGGGTCATGCGCTTTCCCGGGACAGGGATTTAATGTCCAGTTCAAGTAAAATGATGGTTCAAATAATACTGCCTTCTGGCATTTTTTTAATTTTGTGGGTGAGCAGGTTTAAGGGTCATGCTGTGGTACAAGACAGGGAATAAATGGGTTGTGACTTTTTTTTTCTGTGGCTTTTATACCCTAAGTGTTGTGCCTAAATGTGCACTACCATTTACTTTGTGGTGTTAATTCCCTTCTCCAGCCCCGTTGGGTGTAAAAATGAAGGGGTTGTTGCTCTCCCCTAGACTTTTAAAGGGCATCGCCATAACGACCTCCTATCGACTATATTGTCGATGAGGTCGACACTAGTTATAACCACAAGCTTACATGTGTTTTATTAATAAGGTAGCAAATATTTGTGTAGCGTAAAGAAAATGATATGTGCTTTTCCAAATTTTTGCAAATTAAAAAAAGGACAAGTGGGGCGTGCTTATGTATTCAGCCCCCTGTACTCTGATACTCCTAAATAATGTCCAGCATGACCTATTGCCTGTATAAGGTACCTAATTAATAAATAGAGTACATCTGTATGTAATTTATTCGCAGTATATATACAGCGGTTTTGTGACAGCCTCAGAGGTTTCCTAGAGAACATTAGTAAACAAACAGCATCATGAAAACCAAGGAACACAGCTCAGGGATAAAGTTGTGGCAAAGTGTATTGGAGGGTTTTGGTTTTTAAAAAAAAATGCTGTTCTAAACATCTAAAAGGGTACCCTCTTTCATTCCTTTAAAAGGGAAAAGGAATATGGCAAATGCAAACCCTTCCCAAAGAATGGTCTTCCCCCTTTAAACTGAGCCCTGACAAGGAGGCACTAATAATAGGGGGCAGTCAGGGCCCAACTTTAAAGGGTTTTTAAAAGATCCCAGATCAGGTGGGAGAATGGTCCACATGAAACAATTTTCAGAAATTGTTTTAGTACCCCAATAAATTGGCCTTTATGAAAAGAGTGGCAAGAAAGGAAACCCCATTTTTTGAAACCCCTTAAGAAGTTCCATTTCCCATTTTCCCAAAAAAAAACCTTATGTAGGGGCCACAGAAAGCATCGGGAAAAAAAAAGTGTCCTGATAGATAAAAACCTTTAATTGTAAAATTGTTGTTTGGAGAAAACCCCAACCCCCAAAACACATCCCCGTGAACACCCATTCCCACCGTGAAGCTTGGTGGGGGAAAACATATGCTGGGGGGGCCTTTGTTTTAAAACAGGGAATGGGAAGATGCTTAAAGTTTTGGGAAAGAGGTTTGGAGCAAAAATCCCGGGGAAATCCTGGAGAAAAACTTGTTAGGGGTTTTCCCAGAAAAACTTGGGGATGGAGGAGGGGGGTTTAAGTTTTTCCCCTTCGGAAGGACAAAAAAACCTTTTGCATACAGCCAAAGTTTCAATGGAAGGTTTACAAAAAAAGGTTTTTTCATTTTATTGAATGGTCCAGTCACAGCCCCGACCTAAAACCCCAAATTTGAAAAATCTGGGGGCGGGGACTTGTCTTATAGTTTACCTCTTGTTTTTTTTTTAAAACAATTCCAGGTCCCCCTGCTGGGGGGCCCCTTAAAAGGGGGTTTCCCCTGTTCCTTTTTGTGGGAAATTTTGGGCCCCTTAAAAGGGGGTTTGGTCTCACTAAAAAGTTTCTTAGGATCCCATGAAGAAAAAATTTGTGCTTTGCCTGTCATTTCCCTGGTCAAGTTGTTTTAATTGCATATGAGCCTGTAAATTCGGGCTTCTTGTTTTTAGTTTAGTTTAAAAAAAAATTTTCCTTCTCTGAGGTTGGGGAAGCTTTGAGTAATGTAAAACAGTTAAAAGTATTTAATGTCTTTTTTTTGAATGTAGATAACACAAAAGCTTCATGCCTGCCTTGTGAGGTTATACTCCCTGCTATCAGTTTTAAAAAAAAAACGCGGGGGGAAAGGGGTAAAGGCCCTCATGTAAAAACTTCAGAATGTGCCCCCTTTTACTTTTTAAAAGGGCTATTCTTTTTTGCGAGAAGTTAGTGGTTTCCCTATAACCATATTTCAAATTTTATCCATTACTGCCCTTTGGATGGCCCTTTTTGGGACTAAAATTTACCCAGTGGGAAAATTTTTGGGAAAATTTGAAAGTTTTTAAAAAATTGTTTTTTGAAATTGTGTTGTTGGCCCAATTTTTCCCCAAAGGTAGTATTGCTGTTTGGGCCCCTGCTGTTTCCAAAAAGGGTTTAACCAAACTTGTAAAAAAAAAATGGGGGTTTCAGGGTATCCCAAAAACCATAATTTTCTCTTATCCTTTTTCTAACCTTTTACCTAATGCAAAAACCCTTAGCCCTTAGGGAAAGTTTGGGAAACGGTTTTTAAATTGCCGATTGTTTCGCCCTTCCCAAAATTAAGAAAAACACTAATTTATATAAAGATTTGAACACCATAAAAATTTAAAAAAACCGCAAACATGGGCTAGTGATTTTTTCCATTTAAACCCCACTTTAAATTTTTTTTTCGGTTTCACATTTATTTTTTATGATATGGTCAATGGAAACACTAAAATGACATCTTTATCCCCCCAAAATAAAAACCCCATCGTATTCTATGAAAAAGGAAAAAAAAAAAAAAAAGTTAGGGGTTTTTGGAAGGTAAGGAGGAAAAAAATAAAAAACCCATATTATTATGCCCAGGAATGGTTTTTTAAGGGGTTTTTAAAATTTAAAAACCAAAACCTTTAGAATTACTTCAGGGTCTAAAATCACTCCAGCCATGAGTCATTTGGTGGACCCATCTGAATAAAATTCCCGGTTTTTTTTCCGGGGTTGCCCCAAAGTTGGACTTTAAACTACGGGTTTCCCCAAAAAACTTTAGGGAAAACATTGGGAAACCAGAAGTGTTGTGGAATCACGGGCAGTAGTGATTCCTTTGGCAGGACCCAATAGGCCTTGGGGACAATAGGCCCTTTGGATTTTGATGCGGGAAAGGGTTATATTGGGGAATTCCGCCTTAAAACCCCCTAAAAGGACCGGGGCCCTTTTAAACTAATTTTTTGGGAGTTTGATTTACCCCAATTTTTTTTTTTGCCCAACCCAAATTCAATTGCTTAGATTCAGATAAAATTTTGGGCTTGCCCCTCAAAAGGTGCAAACTACCTTTGGGAAACCCCCTGAGTTTGTAGGGCCCCCAATTTTTACCAGAAGTTTTAAAAAGAATATACACCAAAAGGCCCCTTATTTCTTTTTAAAATGCCAGTTAAAAAAGAATCTAATTTTATTTATAAATATATTTATATATGTCGGTCTGTGAATGCAGAAAAAGCATTTCCCAAATATTTTTTCACGCCCTTTTTTTATTTCCGATAAATTTTTAATGTTAAAAAAAAAAGAGTTCCTTTTTTAATTTCTGGTTACAAATTTAGCTCAGAAGTCAATAACAAGCATTAAAAGTTGTACTAATGGGGGGCCCCGTTTTAAAAAAAAAAATTAAAAAAAAACGAAAAAAATTTTTTGTTGAATTTTAAAAAGATTGGGTTTAAAAAAATATTGGGGCCCTGCAAATGAAAAAGCCCGATTTTTCCGAGAAAGGGGAAAAAAAGCCGCTTAAAAAAAGTTTGGAACCCCCCCCCCCCCCAAAAAAACCCCCAAAAAATTGGGGAAAAAAATTTTAAAAAGTTTATTTTGGGGGGGGGCAACCCCCTTTTCTGAAATTAAAAGGGTTTGTGTTGTTTTTAGGGCTTTCTGTTAAATTTTGGGATTTTCCTTTTTCTTTGGGAGAATTTGCAGTTTGATTTAAAGCAACCCAAACCTTTCCCCCCTGTTTTGTTGATTGGGCATCTGGCTAAAGAGTGATTGGGTATTTTTGTGCTTGCCTGTGTATACCCGCTTCCCTCAGCATATTTTTGCCCCATTAGGGTTGAAATTTATGCACAAATTAAAAAATCCCCTAAAAGCATTTTTTAATTTCCAAATAAAAAAGTCGGGAAAATTTGAGATGCCTGCAGGGGGTGTAAAAATCATTTTCATTAACCCCCCAAACCAAAACCCCGTACAGGGGCCGGGGGGGGGTTTTAAGTCAAAACAAAGGGAAAAGAAAACAACAGTGAGAATTTTGGGGGTGTTTCTTCAAATTGTGTTTCATAGGTAATGGCGGGCTATGATATCATTAAAAGAAAGATTTCCAAAAATGTTTAAAATCTTTCCCAAAAAACCATTTTCTCCACATCAACTTACATAAACCAAAATGAGTTAAAAAAATTCCAAGGGGCCCCGGTTTTTTGCCTAAGGGGGAAAAACTCGAGCTATAAAACACCCTTTCCCCCTAGTCATGTTTTGGGCCCGGGGGAAATTTGTGGGATTGGGGTTGGGGTTGGGGTTGCTTTTGGAAAATAATGCCAAAAAAAGAATCCAATTTATTATTACCTTTTTTTTTTGGGTGAAGGTTTAAATTTTAAACCCGAATATAGGCATTTTGGGTTCCGGTTGGTTTGGGAAAAAATTTTTTGGCAAAAAAAACCCTAAAAAAAGGGTTGATAGTTACCTTAAAACCCAAAAAAGGGCGGGATGGGTTTTGGGAAACCAGGGGGGGAGTGACGTCGGACGGGAAATTTTAGACCTTTGCTTTGAAAAAATTTTTTGCACCCGGGGGGCCTTTGGGCTGGTAGGGGTTTAAACCCCCTTAAATCCTTAAAAAAAGCCCTAACCTAAACCTAAAATTTTTTGTTAGGGGGTATGGTTATGGTCCCGGGGAAAGGGGTTTTTTTTTAAAATAAAAAATTTGGTTAGGATTTTTTAAACCCAAAAAAAACAATAAAAAGGCCCTACTTTTTCAGCTCAAGGTGGACTAAAGACCCGAACCCTGTATGAGGAAAACATCCCCTGTTTCTTACTTGAGTTGTGTTTCTCCCAAGGGGGTTTAAATTTTTTTGTTTCCCGTTTTTGGTTTTAGTATGGCCTTTGTTGTGTTTTTGATTTTTAAAAAGGGCCCATTTTTCAGGGGTGTACCAAAAACCCCAAAATTTTTTTAAAAATTCGGTCAACCCCCAAACAGAGCCCCTAAATTTGAGGAAAAACGAATTTTCCAAAATGCTAGGCATTTATGGAGGGGCCGAATCAAATTTTAAGCCACCCCCCAAAAACCCTTTTTGGGAGAGGGGGTTGTAAGTCAATGAAAAGGGAAATGTTCAACCCCTTTAGAATTTTGTGTGTTCCCTTTTAAAAAAGTGCGGCCCTGGTATGGGGCCCAAACTATGATATCATTTAAAAAAAATATTTCCAAAAATGTAAAATTTTTCAGTAATCATTTTTTCCCATTAAGTTTAGCCCCAAAATAAGTTTAAAATTCAAGACCCCGGTTTATGACTTTTAGGGACTTTTGAGCTATAAACACCTCCCACATTTGTAAAGTTTGGGCCCGGGGAACATTTTTGGTATGGGGTTTGGGTTAGTGTTGCATTAGGCCATACATGCCTTAAAGGCATCCCCAAAGTAAAGTTACGGTTTGGATTGGGGGTAAAGTAAAATTTTTACCTGAATAGAAAACCCTTTGGTTCAGTTTTTGAATCAATGGCCCCAAAAAACACCAAAAAAAAAAACCCAAAAAAAATTTTAACTGGAACTGTAACCCCGACTGTAAAGGGGCCTTTTTTTGATGTAGCTGGAAGGGGGTTTAGAAGCATATTGTATATTTTTTTACCCCTTGGGGGGGCTGGCCCCCTGGGTGTAGGAAAAAATTACAAGGGTCTAAAACAAAACCTAAATCATTGAGCAGAAAGGGCACCCTGATTGAAATTTTTTTGCCACCACCCTTT
>JAODAL010051800.1:0-26443 GCA_025379985.1 Phyllomedusa bahiana | reverse complement strand
TCACGGACCCCCCCTGCGCCCAGCCCAGGTCGCAGGCGCTCCCGTGCTCCTGAACCGAGCGGAGCCCCGTTCGCACGTCGGGTTCGGGGTTCCGCTCGCCTCCCCGTCCCCGCCGGCATGAAACTTACCGGCCCGCTCCTGCTCAGGTGCTTCCGTGTTCCCGGCGAGTAGCTACGCCCTAGGGGCGCGCGGCGCGCCGGCAATTTGAATTTAAGGGGCAGTGCGCCGGTAATTGGTTCATTGCCGGGCACTGCTCCTATTTAGTCGGTCACTTCCTGCCGGCCTCGCCGGATCCTTGGTGTTCATAGCCATGGTGAAAGTGTTCCTGAGGTTCCAGTATTGCCTTCCTGTGTCCCGAACCATCTGTAGGGTTCTACCGTCTACGAACCTTGCCGCCTGCCCGACCACCTGCTTGTCTACCGTCCACAAACCCAGAGCCGCCTGTCCTGACCTTCTGTCTGTCCTAGACTACGAGCCTGCCTGCCGTTCCTGTACCTCGCACCTTGGCCGCCCCCGCAGGCAAGCCCCGCCAGTGGTAGTGACCTGGTGGAACGCCGCAGCAAGGACCATCCCGCTTTGCGGCGGGCTTGGTGAAAAGGGTCCCACTTAGATTCCACTCCCTGGTAGGGGCTTACGTCATCACCTGCGGTGGTCCAGTGGATCCACCTCCAGAATCGTTACAGTAATTAACCTTCGGATATGAATTATGCTACAGGCAAAATTTCTTCTTTGGCGGTGAAAAAGAAAGTTTCTTTTACTGAATACAACTGCAGAAAAATACTTAGTTTACCCTTCGATGTAAATTGCGCAACAGAAACGAGCAACCAAAAATTAAGTGGTATTTGGATTGTAAAAAGTTGAAAGGTAAAGATGAAACAGCAGGGGGATGTTTAAATGGCTGAATAAATATAAGTACATGACGTTGTTTGAGGATATTGTGGACAAAACTTCTCTCTGGCTGCAAAATCATTTAAAATTCATCCCAGAGTCAGAAACTTTAACAGGTTCTGGGTTTCCAGGGAAATTATTTGATATTTCATATAGAGTGCACTGGGATGATGTTACTTTCAGTCCCATACTTGCTGCATCGTACAAGAATAGCTGCTGCTGTGAATTTTTTGTTAACAGTAATCTAACACAGTGTGAGAAATGTGAATAGTTCAGTTTTTACTGTTAAAATTTACTGGGATAAATGATAAAAAAAACCTCCATAATTTACGGCAGTAATGTAAAATAAGTAACAATATAAACATAAGAGAGAAAGCCTTGCCCACAAGTTAAGAATCTGCAAGGTATTACGATAATACAAAAGAAAAAAGGTGTCATGCTCCTGCGTTTATGTATGCTGTGTCCAACTACCTCTTCACCGCTTTATGCAACAAACAGTTTCCTTAATCACTCACATGGCGTATCGTAGCGCGTACTTCTAAAGCACAGGGGGCTGGCCCCATTTACTTCTATTATGCACGGCACGTAAACACTGGGAGGAAGTGACCTGTCACTTCTCTCTACCGGCGTACAATACTCAGGTACTTTGGGGGCTTTGCAAATGTGACATCGCATCGACCAAAATCTGCCTTCCAAAAGCCAAATAGCGCTCTCTCCCTTGTATGCTCTTTGGGGTTTTTTCCAGGACGCTTTGTAAAAATGTATTTATTGGAAAAAAATTCAATTTGTTATTTTCACAGCCTAACGCTAAAAAATGTGTCTAACACCTGTGGGGTTGATATACTCACTACACCTCTGGATATAATTCTTAAGGGGTGTAGTTAGACAAATGAGGTCTTTTTAGAGGTGTTTATTATGTTTTAGCACCTTGGGGTGTCTGTAAACCTGTGTTGGTGCCTAAAATATAGCCTAATTAAAAATTATACCCTAAAATTCAGTAGGCGCTCCTCCTATTCTGAGACTTGTTGTTGATTCAAATAGCAAACTAGGGCCATATATGTGATTATTTCTAAAAACTGCAGAATCAGGGGAATCAATATTGAGTTGCTTATTTCCTGTTACCATTTTCTGTGGTTTTTTCCCCCCATAAATAATGAATTCATTAAAAAAATTAAAAATTTGCAAAGAAAAATTAAATTTTACCTCTTTGCTTTAATTTCTGTGAAAACAACTAAAGGGTTAACAATTTTCTAAGTGTTGTTTTGACTACCTTGAGGGGTGCAGTTTCTTAGTTGGAGTCATTTATGGGGTATCTAACATACAGGCCCCTCAAAGCCATGTCAGACCTGGACTGGTCCTTAAAAAAATCTGTGTCCTAAAAAATCTGATGTCCTAAAAAAAATAAAAGATTGTTTAAAAAATTCTATCCACTTTATAGTAGACACCATGGTATGATGTTCTGTTGGGTATGACTGTCTTACACGCTGAATTTTTTAAACTTTGAAAATGAATTTTTTTTCCAAATTTTCACAATATTTTGATATTTTTCACAAATAAACAAGAATTATTTCTACCAAAATTTATGGCTAACTTAAAGTCATGAGAAAACAGTCTCAAAATCATATGAATAGGTAAAACCATTGAAAAGTTTTTCCCAGCTACAGTGACACGTCAGATTTTTAAAAAAGGGCTTTGTCCTTAATTCCAAAAACCCAGGCTTCGACCTGTATAAGGAAGTGTATTAAGTCCATTCTGGACATGAACATACCCATACAGTCCCTGACAGAAGTTCTGGTCGCTTATCCATGTTGTGGAAAACCTAAGCTTATAACCTGACTTAAAATTCATTCCATTGGTTTTAGGAATGACTAATTTCAGCTGAACCCTCCCAAATGAGGTTTTGTTACCGAAACTAATTTGCATCACTTCTGGAAATATGATCATTTATTGACCAAAGAATAGGTCAGATCTTTGACAGGGACAAATGTTTTGTCGCCTACTGAAAGTAATGTGAAAATCAAACAAATAAATCACTTCAAATACAAGATTAGTTTTAAAATACATTTGGGTGAATTAAGTTGTGGTGCTATTAGAGGGCCATAATTAATATTTTGTGTGACTTCCATTGAGCTTGAAAAGAACTGCATTCCATGAGTTTGACAATGATTCATACAATTTATTGTGTAGACTTCAGGATTTGCAAAGAATGACCAGTCTTACATGGCCTCCGGAGTTTGTCAAGATTCCTTTGGTTTGTCTTTCCAAGCTTCCTCTTTTATCCTATCCGAACATGCTCAATGATGTTCTTATGTCTGTGTCTGGTGAACTGTGCTGCCAAGTCCTGGAGCTCTTGATCTTCTTTGTCTTGAGGAACTTTGATGTAGGAATGGATGTATGTGATGGAGCACCATCCTGCTGAAAAATTTGACCCCTTTTATGATTGGGAATTATAAGAGGTAGCTAATATCTTCTTGATTATTTTAGGTATTGTATTGCCTTACACCTTGCAAATGTTTCGCACACCCCCATATGGAATTTGTAACTACAGACCATGATCTTTCCAACACCAAAACTTAACTGTATTTTCTGGATTGTATCTTGGATCCATACGGCTCCCAGTAGGTCTCCATGCAGTATTTGCGGCGGCTGTGGTGGTAATTCAATGCAAGATGTATCTGAGGAAATCCCTTTCTGCCACTTTCCACAGCATCCATCTGTTTAGAGGCTGTAGGCCTTGGCATAATTTTCCACAACAGTTTTTTATTTGTCTTTTGTGTAAGTGCTGGCTTCTGGGATGATTCGCCATGGGAGGCCATTCGACAGAATCACACAAACTGTTCTAGTTAAACACAGGGACTTGAGGGGACAGGCCTGGGAGCTGGGATGATGTGGAAGGGGGCTGGACTTTTGACTTTCATCCAACAATAGTTTCTCTTGGAAGTTGTTTGCGGAGGTCTGACGGACCTGGTTGTCAAAAAATCTCCAGTCTCTTCAAATCTTATTTGAATATTTTGTACTTGGACGCTAGACACATTAATTTGCAGCCACCTCTGCAGTCGATCTGGTTCTTCAGCCTCTTGATAATTCAAAGCTTTGCGTGCAGGTGGATTTTTGGAACATGTTGTCAGAGGTCAAGTCAGGGGCCGGACGGTTGCTAGCAGAGGGTAGGCAATAGCTAGCGGCGCACATACCTCTGCCTGCTTATAGGGGGCGATATCGGGCTTAAAGCCAGCTCAGGAGCTGAGCCAGCTCCATACATTTCAGTTACTGGCTGCTTAGACACAGCGCACCTACATTCTGAGCAGGAGGATTGAGAATTATATCTGTCAGCCCCCCTCTGACGGCGCAGGGGGGAGGGGGTTCGGGTCAGTGTGAGAGCAGGCAGCCGTATGTTATGAAGGATGATAGGGAGAGGTAAGTCAACTATCTCCCAATCATCTCTGTGCTTTCTCTATTTCATCCACTCTTGTTTTTACAGTTTCCTAGTCACAGTATGCTGGAATGTGCAGGGAGACGTGGCGGATAGTTTTGGCTCACTAAACACCACAGAGTGCTCCAGGGAAATGTGCAGTGTTTTAGTGGAGGGGCGATTGAGAAAGTGGTGGTTATAGTGAGATGGATGGGGGCCGGCATTAATGAGAAAGGGGGGAGAGTATATAGTGGGAAAGAAGGAGGTTATAGTGAGAAATGGGGCTTATAGTGAGTGGAGGCGGCTTTAGTAGAGAGGAAGGGTGTTGTAGTGAGAGGAGGGAGGCCATAGTGAAGAGGAGGGGGCCCATAGTGAGAGGAGCGGGCTTATAGTGAGAGGAGGGGGCTATAGCTGAGAGGAGGGAGTATGTAGTGAGAGGCGGGAGTTATAGTGCGAGGAGGGGGCTATAGTGAGAGGAGGGGTGTTATAGTGAGAGGAGAGGCTTATAGTGAGAGGATGGAGTTATACTCCCACTGTTGTGATGAGCGATTTACAGTACAACTATCGTCATTGGTAGATAGTCGATATCGGCCAATTATCCTAGCGATTTCCGATAGTCGATATTAGATTATCGCAGATGACCATTAAAGTCTATGGGAGAGGCACAACACCTTCATTACTTAAACCCAAACAGGGCTGGAGAAGTGGATTTAACATCCCAAAACAGTCAAATTGGATACTTGCTACAACTTAGGAAAACCACACTTAGGTTATAATGCCACAGAAAAAAAAACTCACTGACCATTCACTATCCTGTCTTTGTACTCAGAATGACCTAAAACCTGCTTGATACACAAATTAAAAAAAGTGCCAGAAGGCAGTACTGATTTGATACCATTCATTTTCTTGAACTGGACATTGAATATCAACAATTTTAGTTTCATGGACATAGACTAATCCCGGTCTGGTGCCACAGCATGAGCCCCAAACCTGCATGACACCAGATACAAAAAGCGGCCGGAAAAAGAAGTCTTTCAACCAACATTTAAGTTCACTGGCCTAGACTATCCCTGTCCGAGCCACAGCATGAGCACCAAACCTGCATGACCCAGATTTAAAAAGTGCCTGAAAAAGAAGTACTTTTGAACCTTCTATTTAGTTGAACTGGACTTTGACTATAACATGTCCTGTACCGCAGCTGACCCTCGAAAACTGTATGACCCCAGGATTAAAAAGTGCCGGGAAAGGAGTCTTTGAACCACCATTTTTAGTGACAATGGACATTGACATACTTGTTCCTTGGGAACAGCATGAGGCCCCAAACCTGCATGACCCAAGTTTTAAAAAGTGCCGGAATCATGGAGTCTTTGAAACCACCATTTTATTTGATGGACATTGTCTATAATTTTCCTGGGCCACAGCATTAGCCCCAAACCAGCAGGACCACAGATTTATAAAAGTGCCGGAAAAACAGGAGTCTTACACACCACCATTTTTGTTGAACTGGACATTAGACTATCCTCTGTCCTGGGCCACAGGCCATAGCACTGAGCCCCAAACCTTGCATGAACACAGATTAAAAAGTGCGGAAAAAAGGAGTCTTTGAACCACATTTTAGTTGAACTGGACATTGATATACTGTGGGGCAGCAGCTGATGACTATACACTGTCCTGGGCCCGCAGACATGAGCCCAAACCCTGCGGAACCCCAGATTTAAATAAGTGCTGGGAAAAGAGTCTTTGAAACCCCATTTGTTGAAATGGAAATTAGACTATCTATCTGGGGCCACAGCATGAGCCCCAAACCTGCATGACCATCAGATCATAAAAGTTCCGGAAAAAGGTAGTCTTTTAACCACCATTTTAGTTGAACTGTAGGACATTGGAGTTTACATGTTTCCTGTACCGTGCTTGACCTCAAACCTGTCATGACCCACAGATTAAAAGTGCAGAGAAAAGAGTCTTTGAACCACCTTTTTAGTTGAACTGGGACATTGGACTATACTGTCCCTGGGCACAGCTTGAGCCCCATACTGCATGACCCCGAGATTTAAAAAAGTGCCGGGAAAAAGGAGTCTTTCATTCACCATTTAGTTGAAACTGGACATTATCTATATCTGTCCTGTAGGCAGTATGTTACTAATCCTGTTGACCAACAGATTAAAACAAAAGTGCACGGAAAAAAAAAGAGTCTTTTTATCAACCATTTTTGTTTAAACTGGACATTGACTATACTGTTCCTGGGTAACCTATATTGTTCAAGTCTTCCTGTACCTCCTTGTACAATCAGAGGAATATTTGTATCTGCTATTTTGTGCATGCCAGTTTTTTAGTAGTTTATTATAGAAAACAAATTTTAAAATTGGATGGAATCCACACATCTTTGTTTCTCTTTTTTTATATTGTATGAAATGGGCTTGTCTCTACTACTGGGATTGCTAGCACTCTTTAAAGATCTTCGCATAAAAACAAAGTCATTTTGCTATTATGTGTCCATTAACAGTGTCCTTAACTATTCTGTTTTTGACTGACCATCAACCTTGAGCACACTTTTGAAAACTGTGAAGAACAAATGTCTGTTAGAAAACAACATTTTTTTTTATAATAGGGACCTGTAGTATAGCTGCATTTCACAGCAAATGCCCCAAAATTCAAAATTGACCCTTGGCCACTTTTGACAATTGTGAAGAACATAATGGTCTGTTAATAGAAACCACATTTTTTACAATAGGACCTGTAATATAGTGCATTTCACAGACAAATGCCCCAAAAAGTTCAAAACAGGACTCCTTGAGCCACTTTTGACAATTGTTGAAGAACAAAAGTATATTAGGAAACTCATTTTTTACAATAGGACCTGTAGCATAGCGGACATTTCACAGCAAAATGCCCCCAAAAATTCAAAACATGACCCTTTGAGCCACTTTTGACAATTGTGAAGAACAAATGTCTGTGTAGAAACACATTTTTTTAGAATAGGACCTGTTAGTTAGCATGCATTTCACAGAAAAATGACCAAAAAATCAAAACATGAGCCTTTGAAGCAACATTATGGACAGTTGTGTGGAGAACAAATGTCTGTCAGAAACTACTTCTACTAGAATAGGACATTGTAGTATTGCTGCATTTCAATGCGCATGACCCAAAATATTTATAAAAATGACTTCTCAGCCACTGTTAAAAATTGTGAGGGAGATTTGCCACTTGGTCGCTCTATTTCTGTTCCAAAGGACCCATGATTATTGCTGTATCTTCACAGCTCCATGACCCAAATCCATTGACATTGTGAAAATTTCTTAACGATGAAGTGAGTAAATGGAATACGGTTTTGTCATAACCTTGGTTCTTTTACAGTCTCCTCACAGCTAAACCAGCAAATGAATTTGAGGATAACTGAGAATAAAAATTGCAGCGTAAGAAAGATATTTAATATAAAAAAATGTTTCTCAAGAGGACCATTTCTGTTTGAAGAGGAATGTGATAGTAGAACCGGACACTAATCGGTGACCTGGCAATTGGATGGCCACAACATCATCAGAGATCAATGCCTGATTATCTTGATTGAAAGTCAAACGTTCACATTATCTTTGGAAAGCCGGATGCCGTTTGTCTTGTTAATGATCCTCCAAGCTGTGCTGAAGGTACGCTCAGATATGACGTGGTGCTGGGGCAGGACAACCAAACTTCTATGCGTACTGAGCTTGCTCGGGCCATTCATCCATTTTGGATACCCAGAAGTCAATGGTCCGGAACATCATACAAAAAATCGGCGTGAGTCGGCAGATAGTCGTGCACATGATCTTAAGCTGAGGTCTCTGTGTGTTGGATGTGTGCCCTGCATTCATGCGGTTGTGTGAGTGGTAATAACAGATTGCCAAGAGGGGCTCCCATTAGGCTTCTGCAACCTTGCCTGTGCTGCCGCTTTGGTACCTTGGCCTCTACTTGCTGTCACGTCTTGTCGTTGCTTCCTCCTGTGTCATTGATAGAATTGTGAAGCAGGGACGAAAACAGATGCCTCAGTTGATCAATCAGCAAGGTCTCACATTTCTGCATTTTTAATCTTTATTTAGGTGGGGTGGAACTAAGAGACGTTGCTGGGTTTTGTTTTGTGGGGATCCAGGAGGGGTGGCCACCCCTGTAACTGTTGTTCATTTATGGCCTTAATGCGAGGATCATCTGTTGGAGGTAAGGAGCATCCAGCCATCATGTGAAGAGATGGAGCCTTGATTTCCCATGCCTCTGGCTTCGAGGGGCACTAGCAAAATGATCTTCTCATCTTCCTCCTCGCCTCAAATTAGCGCCAACCTATTTCAAAGGCAGGGCGATCGGTATAGTCGGTGTCCAGCAAATCCTCCTTCCTACGCTTCCTCCGGCCGCTTCAACACAGCCCTGATTAGCCTGAGATGATGCACCCTGAGAGTATGATGCGCCGCCTTGCACTAGCCCTGGACCCGGTTCATGCCTAAATGAGACACGTTAAAATTGGAAATGTCGGGCACTTTTGTGGATATCGACGGAGAGAAAGGCTCTGTGTACGCATCTGTGTCAGTCTCTCCTCCGTCGGCTGGCGGGACCTGATGTTTCAGCAGTGATCCACTCGAATAGTTCCAGTACTAAGATCACCACAATGCTCATGATGACAAGGGCATTGTATGGCACTGACCCATTTGTGGTGGCCTTCTTCAAAAATGGCAAGGATGGTTGCAGAAGCTCTGTCCACCATGCATCCACTTCGGTGGCTCAACACCCTGAAGTCCCGACCGCTGCTGGTCAGGCCATGTGTCACTTTGTACTGTTTATGGCATTGCGCTGCTAGCCACAATGCTGGTGCATGTGGAGGGTGGAATTCTAGCGTGTTGCCCCGTCACAAATGAGACGTTGGACGGGGAGGCAGAGTGACGCTGCAACGCAGCCAGGGGGGGGACGAAGCTCGGGGCTCGCGGATACGGCCGTAAGTGCGAAACTCCAGACCTCGAGCTTCCTCAGCAGCAGTCCAGATGCCGGGTAATAGTGCTTTAGAAATTTCTGGACGACAAGGTTAATGAATGTGCCAGGCAAGGGATGTGCTCCAGCCTACCCGATCTTTCATGGGCAGCCAGCGATTTTTCGACCCATTATCGCACACCACCTTGCCTGGCACAAGGTTCTTGGTCACCCTGCCAGTGCCTCGGTATCGTTGCGGAGAGCCAGTTCCACAGACCCGGACCATGTGTGTGGACGGTCTCAAGACAGATATTAATTCCAACCACGGCCCTGGGTTCTCTGGGCCCTTGATGCCCCAGAGGGACCTTGGCGGAAAGAACCATGCACATTCACTGCATTTTGGAAAGAGCGTGCGCCGAGCCTTGAGAGCCAAAGTACTCCTGTGACATTCACCCAGCTCACCCTGTGAGCTGTCACAGAGATCTATAGTCGGCCTTGGCCGTGCTTATTGTCCACTGTGTCGGGTGAGAAGGACTTTCTGGAACAAGAAGAAGACAACGCACTTGAAATTTTTTAGGATGACACTTGGATGGCAAGGCAGGGACGGCTTTTCTGGCAAAAAATAATTGCCTGCTCGCATCTGGTTTAATTGGGGGCAGGCAAGGGCCATTGACGTTGGCGGAACCCATCTGTGTCCACCAGACGGAAAGGCAACATTTCCAAGGCTAAATGCTGGGCAATGCCGACATTCAGGCTTTTGGCTTTGGGATGGTTTGGGTTTGTTAAAGTGTTTCTTATGCTCCCAAACCTGGAAGACTGAGGCTGGCTGCCTAAGACTATGCGCTGTTTACGACGTGCAGGTCGTCAAACAGGTGGAAGGAGAAGGCGTTAGGATGGGTCTCTGGTGGTGTGGTGGTACTCGGGCTGAGGTGGCGGGCTTGAAGCGGAGGCATGAACCCTGATCATGACTCTGAGAGGACATGGCAGATGAGGAACGCTTGGTGGTGGTGGAGGAGTAGGAGGCGGAGGAGACAGAGGTGTGACAGTGGTTGGAAACCCATGGCACGGTGTGGCATTTTTTTTGGCCAGTGTTGCCTCCATTTCAACTCATGCATTCGCTGCATGTGACTACGACATGTTGGTGAGAGGTTAAAACACCTAAGATTCTTGCTCTTACTTATGCGTTTACGCAAAGGGGGCATCATATGACATCGCTGGGTGATCAGAAGGCTTGCTCAAAAGAAGGCCAGGCTTGAGAGGTCCTGTACTCTTTGACGGCGGATAAGTGAGGAAGCGGGGTTGCGCAGACCGTGGTGGCGGAAGATCAATCAGCGGACTTCTGTGAACACGCCCTCTACCCTTTTTGAGCGGGGACCGTATGACACTACCCCATCGTTCTTCATCCTCGTCCAGTGATGAAGCGCTCGCAAGCCAAAATTTGTACGGAAAAAGACCACGTTGAATCCGCAATTGTCGTCATCATCATCATCAACACAGGTGACTCATCGTCCTGACATTCTGCATCAGGAGCGGGCTTCAAGCAAGTGGGGACTGCAGGCGTTGCGGACCGCCCGGGATTTTTGCTGATTGACCGGCTTCCTTCTCCTCTGATGGCATCCGTAACTTGGGCGTAGAGCAGAGAAAATCATCATCTTTGGCCTCTTGATCTTTGGAAATTTGCATTCTGACCCCAACGGGCATTTTGTCATCAAAGAAGGTCTTCAAGAAAAGGGTTATCCACTGTGGTGGGGTACACGAGTTGACATTTGGGTGCCTTCGCTTCATGTTGGACGGATTGCTGATGATGTGATGTTGAACATTGTGGCCGTGACTGGGGAGGAAGAGGAGGTTAAGGACTGCTGGATTCAGGTTGCATTAAAACTGAAAGAACAAGATTGGCGACGCTATGCAGTTACTGTGAGTCACTGGGACCTGAACAGCGATGATAGGGCTGACGGTCCGGTATTCAGACGATCCGCTTGCTTGCGTGGTGTCGCCACACTGGAAGGGGCACCTTCTCTCATACCTCTACCTTCCAAGTTATACCCCCCTTCTTTGCTCGCTTACCACCTGCATTTGCTCCATGTTCAGAAAGATAAAAATTGAGAAGGTATGGAAGAGTTTTGAAAGTCTCTTAGTAAAAGACGGCCAAATCACAGCTATTCTTAAATACCTCTTAATTTCCTACAGTCAAACTAGGATTAGAAACTGAAAATGTTTTGCGAAATCCTAGTGAAATATTCGGTCTGTGGAAGAACCGTAAGACAGAATCAACAGTTGTTCTTCCTTCATGTTCCAGGATTTACAAATGCCAAATAGGACTAGGAATTGATCAGTTTTCAACAAAATATCATACAAGTGATCTATCTTGCGCCAAAGGAGATTCAACGAGACAATAAAACTATTCAGAAGTTACACGGATGAGAAATTGTGTTTTTGCAGCAATGACAAACGAGAACAGTTGCTAGAATTTTTTTTAATTAGAATTGTCGTACAACGTGGCTATTTGAAAATACTAGGGCCGCACCACGTGCAATACAGCTATTTAAAAACTTTTGGAAAACAAACGGTGGTTTTTTGCACTATCAATACACTGCGGTGACTACAAAATTGCTGTATTCACATTTAAGTGCAAGGTTGCTCTATGAACAACGCTGGACTGCGCCAACGTGAAAAAACGTAATTATATTGTGTATGGATAATATAACGTGTTTTTTGCACCTAAAATACACCTGCGGTGACTACAAAATTGCTGTATTCAAATTTAAGTGCAAGGTGGCTCTATGAACAAAGCTGGACTGCGCCATAGTGAAAAATACGTAATTAAATTGTGTACGGTGAATAAAACGTGGTTTTTGCACCTATCAAATACACCTGCGGTGACTACAAAATTGCTGTATTCAAATTTAAGTGCAAGGTGGCTCTATAACAAAGCTGGACTGCCCAAAGTGAAAAACACGTAATTAAATTGTGTACGGATAATAAAACGTGTTTTTGCACCTATAAATACACCTGCGGTGCCTACAAATTGCTGTATTCAAATTTAAGTGCAAGATGGCTCTATGAACAAACTGGGCGCCAAAGTAAAAAACACCTATTGAAATGTATACGGATAATAAAAGTTGAGTTCTGCACCTATCAATACACCTGCAGTACTAAAAAGATCTGTATTCCTAATTTAAGTACAGGTGCACAACATACAAGTAATATTTCACCAAAAACTGGCCAAAAACTATCAATCAAAACCCATTGCAATGCAGGGTCAAATCACAGTCTGGGCTGCACAATATCCACTCTCCTTTCAAAAGCCTGCCTGCCAGCCTGTCTGTCTGTGTTCCGCCGCAGCCCCCCCCTCCCGCGGCTGTACAGCGCTAGATCCGCCTTTCAAATTCTCAGCCTAAGTAACTAAAAACTGCAAATCTCTAATCCACCTAAGTTCTAATGTTCACAGCTAAAAGCATAGTTGTCTGTGTGAACAAATAGAACAGTTTCGCTCAGCTGTTTTGACAGAGACCGAGCACATGTCCTGCTCTTATGATACACAGACACACACTGAGGCTGAACAGGAAGGGCTGTTCTATGTAAAACCAGGTCATGTGATTTTTCCAGCCAATCACAACCATACACATCCCAGTCATGACGTCACACACCAAGCTCACCCTGCTCTATTCTGTAAGCTGATTTGCTGGCCGCCAAAATGACAGGAAGCGCTGAAAATGGTGCGATATTAATAGATTATGCGCAGATTTTAACCTAAATTATCTCGTGATCGAAAAATTCCGATCAACATAAAAACCGTGCCGATTTCAACTTTGTCGATAATATTCACTCAACACTACTCCACTGTCGTGTGTTGGACTTGTGTTTTTGCAGTGGATCTGGTCTTCAGCCTCTTGATAATCAAAGCTTTGGTCGCAGGGTGGATTTTTGACATGTTGTCAGAGGTCAAGTCAGGGTCGGGACGATGGCTAGGCAGAGTTTGGAGATAGCCTAGGGCGCCATACCTCTGCCTGCCTCTAGGGGGCGCAGAACAGGCATAGAGCCAGCTTAGGAGCTGAGCCAGCTACATACATATCAGGTGCTGGCTGTTAGTCACAGCCAGGCTGCCAGCACCTACATCCTGCAGCAGGAGGGATTGAGGATTATCTCTGCCCACCCCCACTCTGTCGGCGCCAGGGGGGGTCGGATGAAGAGCAGCAGCACTATGTTATGGAGGATGATAGGATAGATAAGTCTACCTCCCTCTGATCCTCTCTATGCTTCTCTATGTCATCCTCTCTTGTTGTGACAGCTTCGTGTCACAGGATGTTGGATACAGGGAGGAGTGGGCGGAGTTTTGGCTCACTCTACAGCACAGAGTGCTCCAGGACATGTGAGTGTTTTGTGGAGGAGCGATAGTGAGAAAGTGGGGGTTATAGTGAGAGGAGGGATGCCATAGTGAGAAAGGGGGTGCTATAGTGAGAATGTGGGGATTATAGTGAGAGATTGGGGTTATAGTGCGAAATGGGGGGATATAGTGAGAAAGTGGGGGTTATAGTTAGAGAGTTGGGGTTATAGTACGAAAGGGGGGGATATAGTGGGAAAGTGGGGATTATAGTGAGAAGGTGGGCTATAGTGAGAAAGGGGGGCTAGAGTGAGAAAGTGGGGGTTATAGTGAGAAAGTGGGGGCTCTAGTGTTAAGGGGGCTATAGTGAGAAAGGGGGGGCTATAGTGAGAAAGTGGGGGTCATAGAGGGAGTGAGCCATAGTGAGAGAGGAGGGCTATAGAGAGATGAGGGGGGAGCCATAGTGAGAGAGGGGGGGACTATAGTGAGAGGAGGAACTTAAAGTGAGAGAAGGGGGCTATAGTGAGAGAAAGGAGTTATAGTGAGAGAAGGGGGCTATAGAGAGAGGAGGGAGTTATAGTGAGAGGAGGGGGCCAAAGTGAGAGGAGGGGGCTATAGTGAGATTAGGGTGTTATAGTGAGAAGAGGGAGTTATAGTGAGAGAAGGGGACTATAGTGAGAGAGGGGCTATGTGAGAGGAGGGAGTTATACTCAACTGTCGTGTGTTGGAATTGTGTTTTTGCAGTGGGTCTGGTCTTCAGCCTCTTGATAATCAAAACTTTGGTCGCATGGTGGATTTTTGACATGTTGTCAGAGGTCAAGTCAGGGTCGGGACGATGGCTAGGCAGAGTTTGGAGATAGCCTAGGGCGCCATACCTCTGCCTGCCTATAGAGGGTGCAGAACAGGCATAGAGCCAGCTCAGGAGCTGAGCCAGCTCCATACATATTAGGTGCTGGCTTTTAGTCACAGCCAGGCTGCCAGCACCTACATCCTGCAGCAGGAGGGATTGAGGATTATCTCTGCCCGCCCCCACTCTGTCGGCGCCAGGGGGGGTCGGATGAAGAGCAGCAGCACTATGTTATGGAGGATGATAGGATAGATAAGTCTACCTCCCTCTGATCATCTCTATGCTTCTCTATGTCATCCTCTCTTGTTGTGACAGCTTCGTGTCACAGGATGTTGGATACAGGGAGGAGTGGGCGGAGTTTTGGCTCACTCTACAGCACAGAGTGCTCCAGGACATGTGAGTGTTTTGTGGAGGAGCGATAGTGAGAAAGTGGGGGTTATAGTGAGAGGAGGGAGGCCATAGTGAGAAAGGGGGTGCTATAGTGAGAAAGTGGGGGTTATAGTGAGAATGGGGGGTTATAGTGAGAAAGGGAGGTTATAGTGAGAAAGTGGGGGTTATAGTTAGAGAGTGGGGGTTATAGTGCGAAATGGGGGGGGATATAGTGGGAAAGTGGGGTTTATAGTGATAAGAGGGGCCATAGTGAGAAAGGGGGGGTATAGTGAGAAAGTGGGGGTTATAGTGAGAAAGTGGGGGTTATAGTGAGAGGGGGCTATAGTGAGAAAGGGGGGGGTATAGTGAGAAAGTGAGGGTCATAGAGGGAGTGAGCCATAGTGAGAGAGGAGGGCGAAATAGAGAGGAGGGGGGAGCCAAAGTATGAGAGGAGGGACTATAGTGAGAGGAGGAACTTAAAGTGAGAGGAGGGGCTATAGTGAGAGGAAGGAGTTATAGTGAGAGGAGGGGGCTATAGTGAGAGGAGGGAGTTATAGTGAGAGGAGGGGTCTATAGTGAGAGGAGGGGGCTATAGTGAGAGGAAGGAGTTATAGTGAGAGGAGAGAGTTATAGTGAGAGGAGGGGGCTATAGTGAGAGGAGGGGGCTATAGTGAGAGGAGGGAGTTATACTCCACTGTCGTGTGTTGGAATTGTGTTTTTGCAGTGGGTCTGGTCTTCAGCCTCTTGATAATCAAAACTTTGGTCGCATGGTGGATTTTTGACATGTTATCAGAGGTCAAGTCAGGACCGGGACGATGGCTAGGCAGAGGTAGGCGATAGCCTAGGGCACCATACCTCTGCCTGCCTATAGAGGGTGCAGAACAGGCATAGAGCCAGCTCAGGAGCTGAACCAGCTCCATACATATCAGGTGCTGGCTTTTAGTCACAGCCAGGCTGCCAGCACCTACATCCTGCAGCAGGAGGGATTGAGGATTATCTCTGCCTGCCCCCACTCTGTCGGCGCCAGGGGGGGTCGGGTGAAGAGCAGCAGCACTATGTTATGGAGGATGATAGGAGAGATAAGTCTACCTCCCTCTCATCATCTCTATGCTTCTCTATGTCATCCTCTCTTGTTGTGACAGCTTCGTGTCACAGGATGTTGGATACAGGGCGGAGTGGGCGGAGTTTTGGCTCACTCTACAGCACAGAGTGCTCCAGGACATGTGAGTGTTTTGTGGAGGAGCTATAGTGAGAAAGTGGGGGTTATAGTGAGAGGAGGGGTGCCATAGTGAGAAAGGGGGGGTTATAGTGAGAAAGTGGGGGTTATAGTGAGAAAGTGGGGGTTATAGTGCGAAAGGGGGATTATAGTGAGAAAGTGGGGGTTACAGTGAGAGGAGGGAGGCCATAATGAGAAAGGGAGAGTTATAGTGAGAAAGTTGGGTTTATAGTCAGACAGTGGGGGTTATAGTCAGAAAGGGGGGGATATAGTGGGGAGGGGGTTATAGTGATAAGGGGGGCCATAGTGAGAAGGGGGGGTTATAGTGGAGAGGGGGCTATAGTGAGAAATAGGGGGATATAGAGAGAAAGTGGTGGTCATAGAGGGAGTGAGCAAGAGTGAGAGAGGAGGGCTATAGAGAGATGAGGGGGGAGCCATAGTGAGAGAGGGGGGGACTATAGTGAGAGGAGGAAGTTAAAGTGAGAGACGGGGGTTATAGTGACAGAAAGGAGTTAGTGTGAGAGAAGGGGGCTATAGTGAGAGGAGGGGGCTATAGTGAGAGGAGGGAGTTATACTCCACTGTCGTGTGTTGGAATTGTGTTTTTGCAGTGGATCTGGTCTTCAGCCTCTTGATAATCAAAGCTTTGGTCGCAGGGTGGATTTTTGACATGTTATCAGAGGTCAAGTCAGGGCCGGGATGATAGCTAGGCAGAGGTAGGAGATAGCCTAGGGCGACATACCTCTGCCTGCCTCTAGGGGGCGCAGAACAGACATAGAGCCAGCTCAGGAGCTGAGCCAGCTCCATACATATCAGGTGCTGGCTTTTAGTCACAGCCAGGCTGCCAGCACCTACCTCCTGCAGCAGAAGGGATTGAGGATTATCTCTGCCCGCCCCCACTCTGTCGGCACCAGGGAGGGTCAGGTGAAGAGCAGCAGCACTATGTTATGGAGGATGATAGGAGAGGTAAGTCTACCTCCCTCCCATCATCTCTATGCTTCTCTTTGTCATCCTCTCTTGTTGTGACAGCTTCCTGTCACAGGATGTTGGATGCAGGGAGGAGTGGGCGGAGTTTTGGCTCACTCTAAAGCACAGAGTGCTCCAGGACATGTGAGTGTTTTGTGGAGGGAGCCAGAGTGAGAACGTAGGGGTTATAGTGAGAGGAGGGGGGCCATAATGAGAAAGGGTGGGGGGCTATAGTGAAAAAGTGGGGGTTATAGTAAGAGATTGGGGGAGCATAGTGAGAAAGTGGGGGTTATAGTGAGAAAGTGGGGGTTATAGTGAAGAGGGGGGCTATAGTGAGAAAGGGGGGGCTATAGTGAGAAAGTGGGGGTCATAGAGGGAGTGAGCCATAGTGAGAGAGGAGGGCTATAGTGAGAGGAGGGGGCTATAGTGAGAGAGGGGGTTATAGTGAGAGGAGGGAGTTATAGTGAGAGAAGGGGCTATAGTGAGAGGAGGGGGGTACAGTTAGAGGAGGGAGTTATAGTGAGAGGAGGGGGCCATAGTAAGAGGAGGGGGCTATAGTGAGAGGATGGAGCTATAGTGAGAGGGGGGAGTTATAGTGATTGGGGGGAGTTATAGTGCGAGGAGGGGGGCTATAGTGAAAGGAGGGGGCTATAGTGAGAGGAGGGGGCTATAGTGAGAGGAGGGAGTTTAGTGAGAGGAGGGAATTATACGCCACTGTCGTGTGTTGAAATTGTGTTTTTTATTCTCATTACACCTAGCTGGGGAGGACGCAGGCATGTGTGTTAGGTTAGGGCTGCGTATTAAACTTTTTGGGAGTGGGGGGCCGCCATTGGCCCTACTTGCCTAGGGCACCAAAATACCTTGTCCCGGCCCTGGGTCAAGTTACAGTTCAAGTGCAGGTCTGGGGTGCTGGAGTTCTTTTTATACACACCCACTAATTAACCGATCAATTAGTAAACTAGGATTGGGTGCATTATATGACAAAACTTTTGTCTTGCCAAAATCTGACCTTTCTGTATTCCTTAAATGATCAATATTTCAGCAGTGAAGCAAATTTATTTTCGTTAAAAAAACCTCATTTGGGAGGGTTTCAGCTGGCATATGAGTCATTCCTAACACCAATAGATGAATTTTAAGTATGGTTTAGAGATGGGCAAATTTCTCAAAAATTCGATTCACCGACTTCGCCGAATTTTCCAACAAAATCACGTTAAAAAACAGCTATTTCCTGGCTGCAGAGAGCCTGTAGGGTGCTGTAGAACATTGTGCCTTGCTTAAATATGCAGAGGGAGCTTGTTTTGGTCTTCATACAATGCTGTGTTTTAGTATGACACACACATGACAGCCGCCACTGTTAGAATCACTGCACTCTAAAATTCCCTGGGCACTTACAGGGGCAAAACTGACCAAAAAATTGAAGCGGGAATGCAGCCTAATAAAGTCATGGCAGCGCCAGCTGAAAAAACAAGCTGAGGGCTAAGATCCTACGATAGCATCAAAGAACACAGTAGTAGATTACTGGAGCCGCCACAGATCGCAGCACAGTGAGGGGACGATAGCAATAGCCATGCCAGGAATCGGAATCTAAGTAGGTCCCGGTTTTCACCAGAGCCCGCCGCAAAGCGGGATGGACTTGCTGTGGTGGGAGTCTACCAGGTCGTTACCCCTGATGTGACTTGCTTGCGGTGGCAGCCGAGGTGTAGCGAGGTACAAAATCGTAAGGCAAACTCGGAGTCGGGGACAAGCATAAGGTCAGGACAGCTGGCAAGGATCGTGGTCAAGGGACGGAGGCAAGAGGTACAGTACACGGATATGACAGACGAGGCTCAAAGAGGAGGTGGAGGCAGTTTTTCCTGTCTGTAATTTGGACATACGATTCACATTCTTCATACTGAAGAAGCTCATCCAAAGCCAGTTTTGCAGCATTTGCTTGTGCTTCACTATTCCAGTTTCGTACTAAATTACATCACTAATAATTCCCTGTAGTTAGGGCCTCCTTCAATTCCATACGCTGCATTTCAACAAATTGGTGTCACGCAGAAACTGGATTCAAACTACCATGTTTATACTTCATAATAAACTCCTTTGGAACTTTTTTACATATTAATGAAGAAGCTGATGGAGGTAGAATTGCCTTGGCCAAAAATGGTTTCAAAACGTTAGCAAACTGACTACGGAGGATTTCTCTATAGTACTTGAGTTTGTCCTCCCATTTTGGACCGGTAGCGAGGGTCCAAGAGGGTGTAGAGCCAGAAGTCGTCCCTCTGCCGGATGGGGACTATTCGGCTGTCACTAGCCAGGCAAATCGGCATGCGGCGGGCCATGTGCGCAAATGATTCTGAGGGACTCCCTGCCCTCATCTCCACTGTACACTGCCACGGTGCTTGGGGGTGCTTGGGGGACTGTGGCACAATGACAGAGTGTGGAGGTGACGACAGCAGCCAAAGCAGCAGCATGAGGTCAGACAGTGGCACTCTGACACAGTGTGGAGGTGACGGCATCAACAGCAGCAGTAGCATGAGGTCAGAGAGTGGCACAATGACACAGTGTGGAGGTGACGGCATCTGAAACAACAGCAGCAGCATGAGGTCAGAGAGTGACACAATGACACAGTGTGGAGGTGACAGCAACAGCAGCAGCAGCATGGGGTCATAGAGTGGCACAATGACAGAGTGTGGAGGTGGGTGGCAATACCAGTCACTGGTAAAGATGGTGGTAGGTAGATGGAGAAACTGGCAGCAGATGTGTGGCATCAGGTAGGTGGCGGCATCAGTATAGTGGCTGAGGCAGGTAGTTTGTATCCAGACTCATTTCTCAAAGTTTTGGTGAGGCGTCATGGCTGATGATGGCCTAAGGCATTGGTGTGTGAAAATCCTGGCCGATCCACACCTGATTCATCTTGACAAAGGTCAGTCGTTCCACATTTCCGGTGGACAAGCGGGTTCTTCTTGGGGTAACGATGGCCTCCGCCGCACTGAACACCCACTCTGATGCTACACTACTGGTCGGGCTGATGGAGCTGGTACTGCTCCTACCCCCCGCCACCTTCCCCCAGCAGCCGCGGCAGTAGTACGTGAGCGCTGAAGAACCCCCCGGTCAGACCTGTCAGACGATGGACCATGCTGCACATAGGCAGCGGCCAACTGAATACAGAGAGTTTGAGTTAGTCCTCCCTCTCAGCAGCTGGGAAAAAGGCTCCCATTTTGGACTGGTATCGAGGGTCCAATAGGGTGGAGAGCCAGAAGTCATCCCTCTGTCGGATGGTGACTATTCGGCTGTCACTAGCCAGGCAAATCAGCATGCTGTGGGCCATCTGCACAAGTGACTCTGAGGGACTGCCTCCCTCCATCTCCACTGTATACTGCCACGGTGCTTGCGGGTCATCTGCCTCGTCTTCCTCATCTCCATCTTCCTCCTCCAGCTGCTCCTGGTCCTCCGCTCCTGTCACCTGGGTAGAAAAACCACTCATTTCACCAGACAATGCTTGTGCTCCAATGTCCTCCTCCTCCTCCAGTTCAGTCCCCACCAGAATCATGTGGCCGCGAGAAGTAGTCGCCACGTCTCCAGTCCCCTGCCCAGACAGATTTTTCAACATCTGTTCCAGGACATGAAGCAGTGGAATGACGTTTTTCATCCTGTAGTCCTAGCGACTGACAATTAACGTGGTCTCCTCAAATGGCCTCAGCAAACGGCAGGTGTCACGCATGAGCTGCCACTGGCTGACATCAAAGTTACACAGGGGAGTACTTCCTTCACATGGATCATCAAAAAATCATTAATGGCCTTTCTCTGTTCATACAGTCGGTCCAACATGTGCAGGCTGGAATTCCAATGAGTGGAAACATTGCATATCAGCGTGTGTTGGGGGTCCTGCCGCTGCAACTCAAGGAGGATGTGCCTGGCTTTGTAGGGATGGATGAAGTGCATGCACAGTTTCCTGGCCATTTTCAGAATCTTCTGAAGATTGGTGGAAGACTTCAGGAACCTTTTCACAATCAGATTGAACATGTGTGCCATGCAGGACGCATGGACCATCCCTCCTCGGTGTAGCGCGGACACCATGTTCCTCCCATTGTCTGTCACCATGTTTCCGATTTGCAGTTGGCGCGGAGAAAGACAAACATTGATTTCTTGCTGCATGACGCGGAGCAGTGCCTCCCCAGTGTGACTTCGTTCGCCGAGGCAAGCCAGGTGTAGAACTGTGTGACACTGCTGTGCCCTACACATGTGGTATGATGGAGCAGTACTTGTGGAGGCTGAGATGGTGGTGGTGGTGGAGGAGGAGGCGGATATTGGTGCAGGCGCAGCAGTTTGACAACGTGGAGGAGAGAGCGCCTTCTCTTGTCCAAGTTGTTGGTGTTGCTGGGCAGGAAGCACATTCACCCAGTGGGCCGTAAAGGACATGTACTGGCCCTGACCGTAGTTACAGCTCCACATGTCCACGCTGCCGTGCACATTGGAACAAACAGATAAGCTCAAGGACTGGCCCACCTTCTGTTCTACATATTTGTGAAGGGCTGGTACTGTCTTTTTGGAAAAGAAATTACAGCTTGGAACTCTCCACCTTTGCTTGGCACAAGCCATTAGTTCTCTGAACGGTGCAGAGTCCACCATTTGGAAAGAGAGGGACTGCAGTACCAACAACGTGGACAGGAGCATGGTCAGCTTCTGCACTTTAGGATGGTTGGACGTCTTTGGCGTTGAAAAACACTGTTCTTTTACTGACTACAATAGCACAAACACGCTTAATTAACCCTTGGATATAAATTGCGCAAAAGAAATGAGCAGCAAAAAATTAACTGGTATGTGGCTTGTAAAAATGCAGTTTCTTTTACTGAATACAAAAGAAAAAACATCCTTAGACAACCCTTGGATATTCAATGTGCTCCACAACTGACCAGATGGCATTAAAATGTATATGCAGCAGAATTGGACCCACAATGAACTTCAATTACAATACCCCACAAACTGAATCAAAATTAGAATGGAAGAGCAGCAATCTCTGATAAAAGCTGTGACTCCCCCCCAAAAATCGCTGTTAAAAACTAATTTCTATTTCCTGAAATTCTAAACGAAGTCCACTTTGTTAGAATCAATTCGCTCTATAGTCAGGTTATAAGCTTTGGTTTCCACAACATGGATAAGCGACAGAACTTCTGTCAGGGACTGTATATCTAATGTTGGAAGGTATTTCTGCAAATGGATATATTGGTAAATTGGCGCACAATCGGCACATGGAACCAGCTATATATTACTATTGTCATAGTCATGTACTGCACTTAATTATACCAGCGATCAAGTGTAATCGCTGTCATGTTGTATGGAGACAAGTTTTTAATCAAGTTAAAAAAAAGTTGTTTAAAAGAAAAAACACGCACACGCTTCCCCAAAAAATTTTTTTTTTAAAAAAAAAAATTTTTTTAAAAAAACCTGATTTTTAAAGTTTTTTTTCCCCAGGGTTAAGGAAAAACTGGGGGGACTGTTATTAATGTTGGGGTTTTTAAATGGAAAGGTAAAAAAAACAAATTTTTTTTGTTTAAAATTTTTAAATTTTAAAAGGGGAATTTTTTTTTCCCTAATTTTTTAAAAAAAAATTTTTAATAAAAAAAAAAAAAAAGTTTAAAAAAAAAACCCAATCCCCTTTTTCCCCCATAAAAATTTCAATCACCCCCTTTGAAAACAATAAAATAAAAGTGCATGTTTAGTTTTGCCACATGCATAACAAACTATGCTAAAAAGCTGTCACATTAGTTAACCCACACAATGAATGTTATAAAAAAAAAAAAACAGTGGCAGAATTGTGATTTTTGTTCATTCCACTGCACATAAAATGGAATAAAAAGTGAACAAAAGTCATATAAACTCCAAATTGGTACAAAGGAAAATGTCAGTTCAAAAAAGCCCTCATACAGCTATGTCAACAGAAAAATAAAAAGGGCTATCACAACATAGCAATGTATAAAAATTGTTTTATGTAATAAAATTAATTTTTGTGCTAGAATATTAAAAAAATATATAAATTGGGTAATGCTGTAGAATTAACATGTGACTTATACTGATCAGTGAGCACTATAAATAATAAAAAAACACTACTCTGATTGCTGTATTTTCTTAATTTTCCCTCCCAAAAAAACAGATTAAAAGGCAACCAAAAACTTGTCCCCCTTAAATTGTACCCATGACTTATCAGCTTATCCCACAAAAAACAAGACTCTTACATACCTCTGTATAAAGAAAAATGATGGCTCTCAGAACATGGCAATGCAAAAACATGGTTTCTTTTCATTAAAAAAAGCCCATAGTGCACAATATACCACTATATAAGTTTCTTGAAGGATGTTTTTTCTAAAATAGGGTGACTTCTGGAAGGTTTTACTTGCACAGTTACATTGGGGGCTTAGCAAATTTGACATGGCCGCCACCAAAATCTGCATTCCAAAAGCCAAATAGTGCTCCCTCCTGTCAGCAGTGTTTTACCGTCTTTTTAACAATTTTGTTCTGTCGGCAGACTCAGTTAGTTCGGAGTCTATGAGGTAAGTCCTGAGTTCAATGACTGGCTGGCATGTGGTATTTAAACCTATTTCCTTATCCTGTGCCTGTGATTGCTTCTGTGCCTAGGTAGTGTGTTTTTCTGAGATTTGCTATTATTGTTTTCTTTCGGGCTTTGGAATTTGGCTTATATGTAAGTTACTCTCCTGCGCTCTGATATTAGTACTGTGTTCCTTCATGGTTTAACCTTGGCTTGCCTGATATCACCTTATCCATTTGTTTTCTGTTGTGTCTGTGCCATGTTTGTCTGTCATCTGTCTGCTCCCGGTTTTGGCCATAGTTCGTTCAGGAATAGGTTCCTGGGTGGGGTCATCTCTTTGGGGTGGTTGCTCTGCTCTAGGCAGGGGGAGCCAGGGTAAGATCAGGGCACCCCTGACAACTCCCTTTGAATTCCCTATCATGTACACCAACAATTAGGGTGTTGGGGTGCTTTTTTCCCAGGATACTTTGTGAAAATGAAACATTTTCAGTAACAACTGCAAACTAAATTTTTTCTTTTTTACAGTTTAACGCTAAAAAAAAAATCTATGAAAGATGTGTGGGGTCAAAATTCATAAAAACCTTGAAAAAAATTCCCTTTTTTATAGTGATATTTTTTTTTTATTGCATGGTCAAATTCATTTCCCCAAGGGAATTTTAAAAGAAAAAAAAAAAAGGGAGTATGGAAGGGATAAGGGTTTTCCAATAAATGTGGATCGGGTTTTAATGAACAAACCAAAAAGGGTTTATAACATAGAAAGGATGTATTTTTATTATAAAAAAATGGGCCTTTATTACATTATAAGTAAAACCTATAAAGAACCTAAAGAAAAAACTCCTAAAATATACTATAATAAACTATCGATTGACAGCCTATCAAGAAATTGGAGGAACCGCCCCAATAAGGGCGCCCCCAAACAGGAACCTGGACTATCACCAAACCCCAAATTACCCCTAAATAAGACAAAAAAACTTAAATAAAAAAAATTTAAGGGAAAAAAAGTTTTCCAAAAAAAGTGACAAAAATTATGAAAACCCAAAATATTTAAAAAAAATTGCATCAAAAACCAATACCCCTGTTCCGACGGGTTTCCCCCTGATAAGGGGTTTCGGGGAACAATTTTTGATTTTTAAAAAAAAACAGATATAAATACAAAACTTATTCATTCAAATATCAGGGGTACAATGAACTCACGTCCCTTTATAATGATGTACGGAGATGATGAAAAATGTAGTGGGGTCCAAGATGAACGCTTACAGGGGTTGTCTCGCTACAAAGAATAGCTTTCAAATTGTAGGGAACACAAAATAAAGACATTTTCCAAATACATTGCATTGTTCCTCTTTTTTCCCCCCTAAAGATTTACAGTAAAATTTATTCCCTCCATGGCTTTTTCAGTTCCCTCAGTAAGGACCTTTAAACAAAAACTTCCCCGGGGTGTTTGTTCAATGAGATAAAAAGAGAGTGGGGTCATCACACAGGTCAGCAGGGGTCGTGTGTCCCGTGCTGCCAGACAGTAAAAAGCTTGTTTATCTCAAGTAAAAAGCTTTTGTAAATTTGGGCCCTTTTTTTTTGGGGATCAGATAAAAAAATCCCTTTAAAATAGTTTGGAAAAGCTAATCCCAATTAATTTTGCATCTGAAAGCACCCCAAGGGGAAACTGTACAAACATGGAGCTTATGGGAAATTAGTATTTAACAGGAAGTGACAGAGAATTTCTTTCATGCATTTTTTTGAAAACCCTGTGGGGAGACAAAATCCCCTTTTAAAGGGTTTCCCCTCATTCTGGTTACTGGGATAAGACTTGTGAGGCAGTAACAAATTTACAAGTCCTGCTAGGAGCATATAAATAGCCAAGTATAAATTAATGCCAGCTGTAGAAACACTCACCGCTAGCAGCGCGTCATATCCATAGGATGGCAAAGCAGAGACGCCGGCAGAACACGTGAATACAGTGCTCACAGACTACAAAATCCGGCATGCAACGCCGGGAAAAAAAATTTCCCGGGGCAGCGCCACCAAAAGGAAAATAGTGTGTGGGAATTCAAGATTTCCCGGGGTGCAACCCCCGGGGGGGTTGCCGGGGCAAGCGCTTTGCAGTAAAGAAAATACTTTGGGAAAATTTCCAAAAATGTTTCGCCCATGTAACCTGACCCCATCCTAATAGCAGTGTAGATTGCATAGGCTTCCCCGAAAACCCGGGAAGGGGGGCCAAAAAAAAAGTATCGCACAATATTAAGAATAGACAAAAGTCTCCTGCTGGTATGTAGTATAAACAAGAGACATTATCACACAACATAGTATATGTTTACTAGCGCCTAAACAGTATTTTAACACCGAGGTGGGGGAGTGTTTTAGAGATTTTACGACAAGTTGAAAAACGGCAAAGGGTTTTTTTTTTTAATCGGATTTTTTTTGATCACGCGATAATTTAGTTAAAAAAACGAAAATAAACTATTAATAACGCGCCAATTTTTGGCGGTTCCCGACATTTTTGGCGGCAGCCAATCAAAATTAAAAGAATAGAGCAGGGGTGTGGGGTCGGAAAAACATGAATGGGGTGTGTATGGTTGCGATTTGGGTGGGGAAAAAACAAGGAAACCCCGTTTTAAAAATAGAACGCCCTTCCCGTTTGCCTTTAGGGCTTTTCAGGTTTCATACTAGTTGGACGGGGGCGCTCTGGGATGTCTCCCAAAAAACTCAGCGAAAACTACCCATTTTTCAACAGGGTAACCCTCTACTATTAAACTGTTAGTTAGGGTTAGAATTTTGGGAAAATTTTTTGGTTGGTTTGTTTATTTTTAAAGCAGCATCTATGCTATAAAGTACGGAAGTGGGAACGGGGGGGGGGGGGCCCGTGGGGCGAACGAAAAAGCTCTATAAAAGGGCCGGAAAAAAGGGTTTACCAGGGCTTAGTGTAGACATTTCACGCAATATCTTCATTATTAAAAAGTTTGTGATTTAAGATTTCCCG
>JAODAL010051799.1:0-26444 GCA_025379985.1 Phyllomedusa bahiana | reverse complement strand
AAAAGAAAGGGAAAAACAAATGGGGACCTTCTCCTATGTTTCATCCCGGAGAAGGTCTGGCTGCCTGCCAAATATGTTTGCCTAAAGATCCTCAGACTTAAGCTTGATCCACGCTTTCTAGACCCTTCCCAGTCCTTTGGCGAAATAATCCATTCTGCTTTAAGCTCTGCTTGCCTCCATCTATGCTAATCCTGAAGTTCTTCCATGTCTCTCTTCTGAAACCTTTTATCAACTGTTTTTCGCACAAGCCCAAATGTTTCCTACAGAAGCGGATTCTAGTGACACCTACGAGGTACAAGATATCTTGGCTAAAAACGTCTCAGAGGTAAAAGATACTATCTTGTTCACTGGAAGGGATTTGTAACCTCAGCAGAATATTGATGCCCCGGTCCTCATCTGCAGATTTAATCTCTTGCAGACTCAGAAGAAGAGGAGACTTAAGGGGAATTACTGTCACGATGCACACCATGGTCCCCACTCTGGACTATGGGCGCCCTCATGTTTCCCAGCACAACTCCGTACAGTACATACTTCTACCTGCTTCTGCTCTGCTCGCTTCTCCTGCTTGTGGCCAGTGAAGGCATACCCGTTCTCTAGGGCAGGGGTCCCCAACTCCAGTCCTCAAGGCCCACCAAAGGGTCATGTTTTCTTGCTTTCCTTAGTATCGCAAAGGTGATATAATTATGCTGCACAGGTGATTTCATTATGGTCAGTGCATTCTGTGGGAGATCCGGAAAACATGACCTGCTGGTGGGGCTAGAGGACTGGGGTTGGAGAACACTGCTCTAGGGTACATGCGCACCCTGAAAACCTATCACCTGCGACCTCCACCTCCCCCTGTCTTCCATGTCAGACTGTTGGATTTCCTAGGTTTCGTTTGTGTATGTATGTTTACGGACTGTTCTCTGTGCGCCGCCTGCCCTGACCTCTCTGCCAGTGACCCGACGATGACTAAGCTTGCTCACTGTGTACTACGTTTGCACATTTGCAGTACTACAAGCAGCCACGCCAGGGGTAGCGACCTGTGAGCTCCCCGCAGCGAAGTTCACCCTGTTTTGCAGCGGGCTATGGTGAATAAGGGAGCATGTTAGGCTCTGCTCACTGGCATTACAATACTGCTGCATGACAATACTTTTTATAAAGCTTAAGCCAGGGGTAGGGACAGGCACCAATAACTTTTTTTGCCTGCACCTTTTTCAGATCCTCCAGCGCCCCCATATCCCTGATGGCAGTAACATTTTTTTGTATTGTTTTCTAAAGTTGTCTTAAAAAAGTGAAATAAAAGATAGAGAAATACATATGATGAATTCACCTTACACTGGCTCCAAAGCCATGACAGCCTCATGTAAGCAGGGCCTAGTTGATATCCGCCCTTTCCATGACTCTCCCTCTTGTCCTCAAGACTACAACACTATCTGCCATCAGTCCCTGGGGCTTTGACCATACTCCTTGTATGGGACCCTAAAGTATTCCATGGCAGCTCTGTACAGTGTTTTATAGATGAGCAGTTCTGGATTTGTTGTACATGGTTTGTTACTGAGATCCTACTTCATATCTTTTGTGCAAGATCTTTTGGGATAAAACCAAAATCCATTGCTGAACGGAGTACAATTTTTGATTCTCCAACAGTGGCTCTGGACCATAATCTTCACAGATATAAAAAAAATCTGCATAAGATCTGTTAATTAAGACATGACAAAAGGACAACATGCTTTGTGTATTGATACAATTCATTGGGCCACCAGCGTATGAATACACGAAACACGTTGTCTGTACTGTTATGTCTAAGTTAACAGTTCTTATAAAGTTTCTTTATATTTGTAAAGACTTATGATCCAGCTCCAGTGGGCTTTGCTTGTGGCATTTGGGGTTTGTAAATGATAGTTCATTCAGTCCCAATGTTTGGATATTCTCTTCTACGATGCAGCAGTGGTGGCAGCATGCAGAGCGGCAGAAGGTTCTTTGGGTTAAAAGAGACCAATGGCCCTTTTTATAGAATATAATTTTTTTTTTTTTTTTTTACAGCTTGAGCTAAATGCTGGAGACAGGCACTAATAGCTTGTGGAGGATTCTGCAACAGATTTTAAGCAGGCACTGTTTTAGATCCTTCAGGGCTCCATATCAGTGAAGGCAGCCACTATTACTTATAATCCAATCCCAGTTTTGTGTTTAAAAATAATAACGTGAATGGGATAGTCCAACCTTTCACTGGTGCCAAAGCCAGGACTGCTTCATACATGACCATTGTGTATCTGCCCTCAGCCCTGCTCTGTGCTAGAGAGCATGTAGTGGTCAGGGAGTGTAAGAGACTTAATAGCACTGACTCATAGGCCCCTCTATAATTCTCATTTGGATTTATTGGATAAAGTGGTGACAGACACAATTATACATCACCCTATATAGATGCCGACCTCAACACAGAAGTGTAAATAGCAAAAGAAAAGCCCAGTGGGCTAACATCACAATCTATTGGTCCTTGCTCAGAGGCCTACTGTTCAATTGTTATCTGTTTTGCCACCACTGGCCTTGCCTTTCAACTTACATAATGTCAATATAATTTTTAAGGTAATATATATATATAAAATAATAAGATCTGTTTTATTCTTGGCAGGTGACTGTGCCAGGAGCTTAGACGGACATATGGTGTTGCCAAATTTTAAAGCAGATGGTGGTATTACACAAGATACATACAAAGTGCATGCTACTAATCCAGACATACCCTCAGACCTTTCCTCCAAAAATCTGTCATCTGATCCTTTTGAGCAGTTCCTATATTCTGGTTTACTACAGACTGTTGAGCAAAAGAAATGTTTTGAACATCAATGTTACACAGGCAAGAAGCCATTTTCATGTTCAGAATGTGGCAAATGTTTTAATCAGAAATCAGAGCATGATAAACATGAAAGAACTCACAAAGGAGAGAATCCGTTTTCATGTTCAGAATGTGGCAAATGTTTTGCTCACAAATCATATTTTGTTCAACATCTCAAAACTCACACAGGAGAGAAGCCATTTTCATGTTCAGAATGTGGCAAATGTTTTACTGTGAAATCGAGTCTTGATACACATGAAAGAACTCACAGAGGAGAGAAGCCGTTTTCATGTTCAGAATGTGGCAAATGTTTTACTGTGAAATCAAGTCTTGTTAAACACTAAAGAACTAATAAAGGAGAGAAGCCATTTCCATGTTCAGAATGTGGCAAATGTTTTAGTAAAAAATCAATTCTTGATATACATAAAAGAACTCACACGGGAGAGAAGCCATTTTCATGCTCAGAATGTGGCAAATGTTTTATTGTGAAATCAAGTCTTGATACACATGAAAGAACTCACACGGGAGAGAAGCCATTTTCATGTTCAGAATGTAGCAAATGTTTTGGTCAGAAATCAAGTCTTAAGAAACATGAAAGAACTCACACAGGAGAGAAGCCATTTTCATGTTCAGAATGTGGCAAATGTTTTACTGAGAAGTCAAGTCTTGAGAAACATGAAAGAACTCACACAGGAGAGAAGCCATTTTCATGTTCAGAATGTGGTAAATGTTATACTTTGAAATCAAATCTTGTACAACATGAAAGAACTCATAAAGGAGAGAAGCCATTTTCATGTTCAGAATGTGGTAAATGTTATACTAAAAAATCAAATCTTGATATACATGAAAGAACTCACACAGGAGAGAAGCTGTTTTCATGTTCATAATGTGGCAAATGTCTTACTGTGAAATCAAGTCTTGATACACATGAAAGAACTCACACAAGACAGAAGCCATTTTCATGTTCAGAATGTGGCAAATGTTTTAATCAGAATTCAAATCTTTATAAACATCAAAAAACTCACACTGGAAAAAGGCCATTTCAGTAAAAACAAAATATAATATAATAAGATAATAAATCCCATGTACCTTAGAATGGTGCCCATAAAAACCCAATTTTGTCTTGCATGAAATAAGACCACATATGGCTACTGTGAAGGGAACACAAAAACAAAGTCTATGGGGCGGTGTGGTTTGGACTGCCAAGAAAACATTAAAAGAGTGATACGCTCTTTTATTAAGGATTATCCATTCTGAAAATCTTACTGGTCATATATTAAGTTTAGGAATTTTTCTATATTATTTACTATACATACTGTTAACTATAATGGAGTAATATTGCACCCAACTTGTTTTTTTTTCTCGGACTATGCTGACATTTTTTCCCACCTGATATGAGACTGATTTCTTAGAAGATATATTTAGATTTTTCATTGGAACAGCAGTACCTAAATCATCCTTACTAGCGTCTTCATTTGTCACCTACCTTCATCCACTCCTCCTTATTCCAAGTAAGTTCTGTACAAAATCTCAATTTTCTCTCAATTATCACCACAGAAAAAAGGCATATCTCGCTGACTCATTGGGTGACCTTCCTGACACTGATACAGCTACAGTGACTGACGAGATGATGACCAGACAATTTTCCACCAAGTTAATGCCAAACAAATGTCTCTTCTTTTTTATTTTCCCTGATCATTCTGACAAATGGCTGAAATTAAACCCTCCTCTGACTAATCCTTCTCTTCAAAAGCCAGTGGCAATATTACTCAATCTACTCACCCAAATCCTGAAAGGGGCACCTTTCCTCAGAATGCAAGTTCTCCACACTCCAATAGCAATAGTCCATTCAAGCAAAAGCCAACACTCTCTGACTCTTCCTCGGACTCTAAAGCATTCCCTAAAGCCAATTGTTAGGAAGATCGACGTCCTACAGATTTAATAGACTCTTTTCCAATTACTGAGCAAGATGTATCTCTGTCCTTTTACTGCTTTAACAGCTGTGAAGCATTTTTACTACAGCTGTTCATCAAGGTAGCATTCATTACAGATGGGGCTTCCCAACCAAGATCTTTGTTCCAAGACGGAGACCCATATTGTCAATTCTCTGGAAGATGAACTAAAACTATTACAAGACTGGTAAATCTCCCCTGCTGGAGGTCCTAAATCATCTGCCACCCTGTCACCAAGCTACCCAAGGAGTGTTCCACAGTTGTAAACTGATCTAATTGATGGCTCCTTATTATCACCCTTGGCAAGGGTGTTGGAACTGGTAAAAATTATTATTTTATTTTTTTAAACAGTTTTTATTGAAAGTCAATGTCCAAAAAAAATAATTGTATCAAGAAAAGAGCGTTACAAGTGTACAGATCTTACAACTGCATATCATGTTCAGTAAACAGCACTGAGTTTGACATTGAACAAAAATTTTCCTTTTTTGTTTTTATACTTTGTCACAAATACCTGGTTATACTTGTAAGTCTTCACTAAACAAATTCAACTGAACAAGAAATCACTAAACACGTCTTTACTCGCATAAACAATATGTGTGTTGAATAGTGTACTGCTCCTATTGATTTACAGTAGTTGCATGTCTCCAAACCATTACCCTATATAGTGGACCTCCGCATCTGTCATCGTATCTGAGTGTAAGGAGGGGGGCCCCCTCTTCCATCCTAATCCTTTGGGGAAAAGATGTTTGGAAGGCAGACATCCAACCTCCCATCCCCTGCCTTGCCCATCCCTCTTTGGCGAGCTGAATAAATGCTTTACATTATTTCTTACACTAGATAATAACTGGGTCTGTGCCCGCCATTTGCTGTCCCATATACCAGGTTGTCGTGCTAAAGCAAGAATACAACTTGCGTTTAAGTGATTCTGGAAGTGTAGCTATATATTTGTCCCAGAGCCTAAAAATTTTTTTTTAACTCTGGCTTCTTTGTGTAGAGCTGCCTCAAGCCAGTCCATACACATCAGAAATCACAGTTTCTCCTCAAACAGTTCGAACGTTGGACCCGCAGGTCGTAACCAAACTTGCAAGATTGTCTTGCATGCTGCTGCCCCTACTGGGTGCAAAATGTGCCTTTCTCGCCGAGAGTGATCATGCGCGTCTCTGTTTACAAATCCAAACAATGCCCATGAGGCCTCTGGGATGAATGAACCTACCAGGTGATGTTGTGTAAAGTGTTTAATCTGATCCCAAAAAGACCATAATGAAGGGCAATCCCACAAACAATGGTACGCACCCATCTCGGTACAACGGAAACATCAATCAGTGGGAAATCTCCCGATCCGGTGCCCTCTTACTGGTGGGAGGTATGCATTGTGAGTTATTTTTAAAAACATTTCCAGGTAACGGCTGACAGGCAAAAATTTGTGAGTGTCCGCCAGGGCCTACAAAATCAGTTGTGGCGTCAAAGTATTGTCTCTCCTCCGCCAACTTGCCAGCCCTGAGCCATGTTGTCATAATCTACCTTTTTTATAAAAAAGCTATATACTGGGGAGGTGAGAAGTTCTTGTATGTGGAAAAGGGAAAAAAGGCTGTACCCAGCTTTAAGGTCGGGTGTCGGTTGTTTCTGTAAATAGTAACCCCCTGTAGGTAGGAAAAGAATGGAATGGTGGTGAGGGAAAAACCCCACGGAGCTCAGAGAGGGGGGTTTGTTGTTGGATGACGAAATGACGTCCGGGTGCAGGTTTGTGTCGTGCCAATCCCAAAATGTTCTGTGGGGCTACCGTATTCTGCAGCAAGGATAAATATGGTGAATTTCGAATTTGGGTTTTTAATTTGGCAATCTTTCTTGTTCCCTACTGGTTTTAGCAAATGTTTTCCTTTATTTGTACGGGGGTTTCCCCAAAAGGCAAATGCAAAAGATTTTAACGGGGAATGCTGGTGGGAACCACTGGTCCAAAAGGGACTCCAGTAAATAACTAGGGGATTGGACCCAATCTACGATAAAGCGCCCCAAGGATGCCAAATTTTTAAAAACCCCCAAATTTGGAAAACTAACCCGCCTTAGCTTTGCTGTTGGGAGAATTTTGAAAGGGAACCTAGCCTTTTTTTTGTTTCCAGTAAAACGCGGTATAACTATTTATAAGTTTCTGTCCTTGGCCTTCGGTACACGGGTAACATGTGCAGAAAAAAACAAAACCGGGGAAACTCAAACCCTTTTATAAAAATTACAAGTCCCCTAAATGTTTTAGGGGTTTAGACCACCCTTTAAGTTCTGAACCTTCAGTATATGTGCCTGGTTTTTTTTTATAAAGACGGTCTGGCAACCTCGTTAAACCCGTACCCCCGGGTTTTTATAGCCAAGGCACCATCGTATTTGGGTAAGTACTTGACCAGGGGGGCGTTTTCCGGGCCCCCAGAGAGCATTCCCCCTTTTTTTGTCCCGTTTATCATTATCCTAAAATGGGTCCTTTTTCCTGCAAAATCGGAAAATGGGGGCCCCCTGTATGACGGGGTTTGCCAACATTAAAAGAAATCGGGGCATATCCCATAACTTTGATCTCCGTTTGAAAAGCCAATTCTTCTGTAGAAGTAGATTGAGTAATGGAAAGGGGGGGGGTCAAAGAGAGGTTAAAGAGAAAGGGCGTAAGGGGACCCCTCTTATGCCTCTAAAATATCTAGTGGCAGGGATACAACCGTTTAAGAATTAGGAGGTGACTAAATTTGGATTGTGGTGATCAACAAAGGGGCCGCAAAACGATCCCCAAACCTCTCTTCGACAAGGTGGCGTCCAAAATGGCCCAGACCCTTTTGTCAAGGCCTTCTCCGTGTCAGCGGGAAAAGGCAACGGGGTGTGTTTCGCTGGGCCCGTGTTATCGCTGCCACCGCTGTTTAACTTTTCCCGCGGGGGAGTGTCTTGGGCTACAAAACCCTTTTTGGCGGGATGATTGATTTGGGGAAAAAATTTGCACCCCTGACGCTAATATTTTTGCTCGGATTTGAAATCCTGATTTACGGAAATTAAAATCTTAAGGGCCGCATGGTAGGGCCCTTTTCCCGCTTAGCAGTAAGATAGTTCTTGATCACAGAAGGAGTCCACCCCCTGCAAATGTTGTAGATTGTTATAAGTTGGTGAGATGGGGGGTAACCCCAGTAGTTAAATTTTTAAGAATTGCCCGGAAAAATTAGGCCTGGTGACTTTTTATTGCAACCCCTTAATGACTCCCCCCGTTTCTGAGCTCTAGAAATGCGTGTTCATTGTGCGGGCATATCAAAGGTCAGAAAGGAAATTGGCCTTTCGATTGCTAGGGGAGTTGTACAACGATTCATAATAGTCAAAAAACGCTTTTCGATGTTAAGGGGTGGTGAGAAGTATGTAAGCCCGCTTCCCCTGCAGGAATTTTTGTAGAGAGTTTTCGCTTCAACAAATTTGGCTTTTTTTTCTTTCGGTAGGGTGTGTGAGTATGTCTTTTAGATTTTTTAGGGCCTATGTAATTCCTGAAATTTTTTTTTTTCTGGGCTTGTGTTCCCTACTAAAAGCTAATGATTTGTACGCATTCCGCCTTTGCCGTTTGCCACATCAGGGGGTTTTTGAATGGATTCATTTTCCTTTTAAAATGTGTCCAATGAAGGAAAAATTGGAAATCATCCCTTGGGAAAGATAAATGGGGGAAACTCCACTGGGGATTGAGGGGATGCGTAACTGTGAAGGGTTTCATTATGGGACATGATCAGAGTTGTTACGGAAAAGGGGGTGCATCTGAATTGGTTTTACAGCAAGGTGGGGGGAGAGCAAGATCAATTCCGTGAGAAAGACCATGCATGCGGATAAAAGTGTATGCTCTTGTGAGCGGATTGGTGGTCTATTGCACAGCTCCTTCAATGAAGAGGAGACTGCCCTCCTCTCATCTCCACCACGCGATCTGTCCAGCTGTGTATTAGGTACTATATTGAAATCGCCCAGCTTCAAGAGGTTGGGGTGAGATCTTGTTATAAAGAAATTGGTGATATTTGAGAGAAAGGCACTGTTCCCATTGCTAGGGGCATATACATTAAATAGGGTGTACGTGACATTTGCAATTCTTACTCTCACCTAAAGGTATCGGCCTTCAGGGTTGGCAAAATGGTCTTCAACAGATTGCACTACGCCCTACCAAAAGTATATGGCGACTCCTCTGGATTTAGTTCCCAAATTAGCCAGTATTGGGGGGTACAACCATGAGGCCCTCAGAGGTATGAAATGCTCCGCTCCAGTGTGTCTCCTGTAAAAATATAATATCCTATTTTGCGCACTGACGAAGATGGTTGCGCCATTGCTGTGGGTTCTTTTGCTCGCGCCGTGGCCACATCTGGTGTGCATGGGTGGGCTTCGGGGAGGGCGTGCTCGTGTTGCGTTTTGTTGAGGTGGAGTTCGATCATGTGCGCCTGCTGGGTTTAGACAACTGAACAAATCTGTCCATACTTTGTGGCGCTGAATTAGGGGCTGAGAAAGCACTGTGAGTTTGGGTGCACTAGTATGTGTTTCAAACGAAAGATCAATTCTGAGTATGTTGATGCTTTATGATCGTGTCAACAACCAGATCAGAGAATCTAGGGTGCGTGGGGGTAACCCCTTGTCATTTCTGCGTTTTACATTTTAGTTATGAATTGCACTTCCCGAACACGGCAGGGGAGCGTCTTTGAGACTCTGGAGCTTAATATTCCACTTAGCAGAATCAGAATATAAAATCCCCGGGCCCACTTTATTAGTCCTTACACTGTCCAACTACTCGTTAACACTTAATTTTAATCAGCCAATCACATGGCGGCAACTCAGTGCATTTAGGCATGTAGACAGGGTCAAGACAATCCCTGCAGTTCAAACGCATCAGAAATGGGGAAGAAAGGTGTTTTTGAGTGCCTTTGAACGTGGCATGGTTGTTGGTGCCAGAAGGGCTGGTCTGAGTATTTCAGAAACTCTGTTTCCCCTGGGATTTTCACGCCAACCATCTCTAGGGTTTACAGAGAATGGTCCAAAAAAAAAAAAACATCCAGTGAGCGGCAGTCCTGTGGGCGGAAATGCCTTGTTTTGCCAAGGTCAAAGGAGAATGGGCAGACTTGTTCGAGCTGATAGAAAGGCAACAGGACTCAAATTTGCCACCCGTTACAACCAAAGGTAGGCAGAAGAGCATCTCTGAACGCACGTACGGCGAACTTTTAGGCAGATGGGCTACAGCAGCAGAAGACCACACCGAGTGCCACTCCTTTCAGCTAAGAACAGGAAAAATGAAAGGCTCCAATTTGCCCAAGCTCATCGAAATTGGACAGTAGAAGATTGGGAAAACGTTGCTGGTTGATGAGTCTCGATTTTTGCTGCGACATTCGGATGTGGGTCAGAATTTGGCGTCAAACCATGAAAGCATGGATCCATCTGCCTGTATCAACGGTTCAGGTGGTGGGGGTGGTGCATGGTGTGGGGAATATTTTCTTGGCACTCTTTGGGCCTTGGTACCAATTGATCATCGTTGCAAACCCTTGTGAAATCTATGCCACGAAGAATTGAGGCAGTTCTGAAGGCAAAAGGGGGTCCAACCCGTTACTAGCATGGTGCACCTAATAAAGTGGCTGGTGAGTGTATGTTGCAGTCAGTAGCCACTAGGTTTCATTATTACCATACAAAAGGCGTAAAAGCTCCTAACAGCAGATATAGAGGCAGTCTGATGTAGGAAGTGTAGGAGAAAACTCCAGGTAATTAAAGAAGCATATGCTATGGCTAAGGAGTCTCTTTGGTGTTCCAAGAGTGCTTTGAAATTGAAAGAGTTCAATTTTGGTGTGGCTGAGGGGGGCTTGTGCTGCCGGCAAGAGCACCCTAATGAACTGGGTAGAGGAGCTCACTTTGAAGACACTGATGCGTAAGTAATCTTTGATCAGCCCCCAAGGTTATGAGGCGAAGTACAATACAATGCCTCTGTGATGAGAGTTTAGCAGCAGGTCAGTTAATTCAATGACCAGCTGGTGGCCGCGTTGTCCTGCTGGTATGCAAGTTAAGATTGCAATGTAGAGGTGCTTTATCTAGGCACTAATTACAGTACGTAAGAGATTTGTTTTATGAGTGATCTGTACTATTCAGTGCAGATCATGGGGCCACTAGTTTCAAGCTCCTCTGGTACTCTACTACAATGCACAGAGCCAAAGAGGCCAGCAGTACTCTATACCGTTGTGAGGCTTATAACTCTGTTGTGTCGTAGAAATGGAGAAGCAGCTCACAGGGCATGTGGAGGGTGGATCTAGCGGGTTACAAAACTTCAGGCAGCCGTTCTGTTTTCTAGAAAGAAGACAAGGTAAGATGTCCGATTTTCCCGCCAATTTTGCTAAGATGGCCACAGCCGTTGGGGAGGATGATGGATTTTCCCGCCAAAGGTGGACGGCAAGTGAGGGGGTATTTTTAAATGCGATTCTACTGTGTCCGACAAAGTCAGTGGTCCCCCCCCACGGAACGATCTTACTTCCAATGTAGGAGTTCGGGCATGATGTCCGTGGGAATGATCGGTGGAGCTGGTCCTCCCCACTGCAGCTGTGAAGGAGAAGTGGGTCGGGGTCCGCATCTCCGGTTCTCTCTGCTATGATCAGCAAGGCAGCTGTGCCGCACGTCCCATCGGCTGTTTACTCTGCGGTCTCCGCTTCAATCCGCCAGGCTCAGGCGCCCAAAGATGCAGGGTGCGTCGGGGACAATCCTCTCCCTGTGTGCTGGTGACAGCCCCCTCCAAGCTCCCGGGCATGGATTGTGTGACACTTCGGTGTCCTCGGGCAGCACCGCGGTCCGCAAGTGAACGCCTACTGCCCCTGGTTGCTTGGTCCCGTTGAGGGGCTGGGCGTCTCTTTTCCTCGGCGCCCCGGATCCGGTGCGAATTAGCATGGATCCGCTGGTCGCGGTCTCCGGCCGCCGGCCTTAGCTCCCTTGCTGCAGGGGCCTGGTGAGGCAGTACTTAGCCTCTGGACCACCGGGAATGGCCAGACGGGGTTCCTTCATTGCGTCCCGATTCTTCCTCTCTCTCGTTGGGTAGATTTCCCGGCGATGAACTACGTTTCCGATGGTGCGAGATTTGTTCAGGAGAGCAGCGGAGCTCCACTAAAATGCGGCCGCCATCATGCGCCCCGCCCCCGGAAGTCCTGGTACATATTTTGTACTATATCCTTTCTGAACGTTATGTTACTACACCTTTTATTATAACAGACACCAAGTATATTTTAGACTAGATATGTTCTTAGCTCACAAATGATCTTTACAAAAGGTGGAGAAAAGTGAAATTGGTACAATTTCATAGTCAGACGATATAATGACTATGCTTGATGAGATGGTCCTGCCCTCTTTACGTGGATGAGAAATGTACAATTGCTATCTGACCCCAACTATCAATAAAACAAAGACCATTTTACTCAATACTTCTCACTGAACAAACACTCCCTGGTGATCCACTTGTGCTTTGGAATACTGCTCACAGGGCCTCAATGTGGGGCATCTTGGTTCAAATGTCTTCCAGAAATAAAATTTTTCATAAGCATAAATCATTAAGGCTTGCATATTTCCAAAAAACCTTTATGTGTGCTTCTTAAAACTTATTTTTCTATTTTTAAACAACTTTTATTGTTGAGGGTAATTGAACATAATCAAACAGGGTATTATTATATTACAAAGTGTATATCTTAATAAGGTACATCAAGGTTAGCATACAGGGAAATATACAATCTTGCATATAGTATAACCCCAAAGTCAAAAGGCACGAAGAACATTAATACACAAGAAACCATCCCTCGTTTTTTATTAAAATTTCCCCACCCTCCAACCCCTCTAACCCAACACTTTTAACCAACAATCCCTAGTGCACTGCTCCCCCCCTAGTCCTATTCTCCTATATCTAAGTTCCCAAGGGTACCTTTTAACTGTTCTAATAAATACTATTCTGAGTATTTAAACGGCTCTAGAAGAGACCCTATTTCCGTTTTCGTGTAGTTCTTGGAAATGAATAGCTTCCATTTTTTTAGGAAACCTTTGGAATCCGCATCTATGTTCCTTTCAGCCTCCAGTTTTTCCAAGTATAAAACTTGTTTCATTAGTTCTACTACTTCTGTAAGAATTGGTGCTGTGTTATCAAGCCAGTGCCTTAAAATACATTGTTTTGCTGCCAACAATGTCACATGAATCCCCTTGCAGGAAACCAGATTATTCTTTTGCCCTTCGTTAGGGCATTGCCCAGTTACAAAGTGAAATAGGCATCCCTGTGGGTCTAAAGATATATGGCATGTCCTGGTCTCCTTAATGAAGGCCTGGACTTGCACCCAGAACTCAGTGATATCAGGGCAGGACCACATACAGTGAAGCACTATATAGGCCGCATTTCGGACAAGCATGGAAGAATTCTGAGGACTCTCCCCCCCCCCCCGTGCAACATTAAAGGCATATATGTGCAAACCGAAACAAGGTCTCTCTCCATTGTTCGCTGATCACCGCTTTGCGGACCAATGCCATGCCTTTCATTATTTTGTCTAATAAATCTATATCTTGAGTGTGTCGCTCCCAACCTTTGAACAAGTTGCCTGACAATGCCTCTGTGTCCTTATTTGTCAGCCTAGAGTAAATTTCCTACAGTGAGCCCCGGCTTTCACCCATCTTACAGAGATACAAGAACTCCATTGTGTCTCCTAGAGATTGCAAATTAGTTACACTAGCTCTACAGAAACTCTCGATTTGTTTGTATTGGAATATGTGATTAACTCCCTAATGGAATTTATCTTCAAGTTCCTGCCAACTGAGAGCCACTGGGGCTTGCAAGAATGTCTCCTATCGTCTTAATCCTCTTTTGTCTCCATTTATGAAACAATTTGTTTTCTCTCCCCGTACAAAAAGAAGGCGCCTCCCATAGTGGGAAAAACCCTGAAATGTACCTAGGTCTCTTGAACAGTTTCTTAACATGACGCCATGTAGCCAGAGTATCTCTCAGGATCACACTCTGCCTGACCTCCCTATGGTGTAATTTCATTGGTGAATGAAGCAACGCCACCAGCTTATCGGGGCTTGCCAGTTGAGCTTCCAAATCAGTGTTGGAAAAATAACTTGTATCCATCAGCCAATCCCTAACATGCCTCATCATAGCCACCAAATTGTATAACCGAATGTTCGGTAGCTGTGCCCCCCCCCCCCCTCGAGCCCTTCCCACAGTCAGTTTGTGATAGCTTATGCGAGAGCATTTGCACCTCCAGATGAACCTCATAAATGCCCTACGTAGCATATTAATATCTGTGTGTCTGAGCAACAAAGGCAGGTTCTGGAGAGGGTAAAGCAACCTCGCAAAGCTCACCATCTTAATCAATTGAATTCGGCCCATTATAGATAATGGAAGATCTTTCCATCTATCCAGTTCTCCAACAATTTTGGCCAACAACGGGGGAAAATTCAGTTGATAGGTCAAAGCCCCTTTCGAACCCAGTTTAATCCCTAGATAAGTCATGGAGTCAACCGCCTCTACCCCTAGTGTCTTCTGCCGCAGCTTCTCTCCTGACCCTAAAGGCAGCAATTGACATTTCTCTTTATTGATTTTAAATCCTCAAAATTCCCCACATTTTTCCAATTCTCCCAACACTCTATCCAGATGTTGTTCAGGATTGCCCATGAAAAGGAGCATATCATCTGCGAAGCAAGTAACTTTTACTTCCCACTGTTATTCCCTCAAATGCTGCGCTTTTATTTAGGTGGATAGCTAGCAACTCCAAGGCGATATTGAACAACATAGTTGAGAGAGGGCATCCCTGACGTGTCCCTTTTTGTAGATAGATTGACGGGGAGATGAACCCCAGAGTGTGAACTTTTGGCCTGAGGGGATTTGTACATCGCTATGAGGTAGTTTCTAAAATTCCCTGTGAAGCCCATCCTGTCCAATACTTTATTTAACCATTCCCAATTGACATTATCGAAGGCTTTCTCCACATCGATTCCCAGTAAAGCCGGGGATCCCACCCTCTTGGAGTCTCTTTCTATGGCGTCCTGAACCGCCAAAACTGCCCTTACATTCTTAACCCCGGAACGTCCCTTTACAAACCCCATTTGATGTGATCCTATAAGTTGGGGCATTAAGCTTGATAATCTATTTGTTATTACTTTGGATATTATCTTCACATCTTGGTTGATCAAGGAGATCGGGCGATAAGATTCAGGACGTAGGGGGTCTTTCCCTTTTTTATATATAACTTTAATGTATGCTGTGTCACCTGAGGGGATCATAGATTGTTTTTGAAAGATTTCTTGGGAAACTGCAGCCAGTGTGGGCGATAAGTCCTTCACTAAGATTTTATAAAAGTCCCCTGATAGGTCATCTGGGCCTGGGGCTTTGCCCGCTGGAATATTTTTGATAGCCTCATCAATTTCCTCAGCTGTAGTGTCAACATTTAACAGCTCTCTATCTGCCTCTGATATCTTATTCAACTCGATACTACTGAGGAATTCTTTGCTTTTGGCAATATCATAGGGCGCCTGGGAATAAAGTCTTGTATAATAGCGGGCTAAAATCTCGTTAATCTTTTTCAACATTATCTCCTTCATCTTTTAAGCTCAGGATCCCCGCTGCCCCCCTACTATTCCGCACCAAATTGGCCAATCTCCCCGCCTTGTTGCCAAATCGAAACAGAGAGGCTCTCAAAACTCTCCCTAGCCGAGACCCACTCTTTCTTATTTTCCTCTGAGGGGTGGCGAAGAAACTTAGTGTAAGCAAGTCTAAGCAATTCCGTTGCTTTGTCATATTTGGCTCTTAACGCTTTTTTCTTGGCTGCCACATAAGACATATTCCGACCCCTAAGGACGGCTTTCCACGCGTCCCAAAATAACCCTGGTTTGGTGACGTGAGATGAATTGTCTTGTACATATTCTTTCCACTACCTCTGTAACAATTCCCTGGAGTGGTCATCAGATTGGAGGGAACTTGGGAACCGCCACAGAATATCTGTTCCCTTAGAGTGGAGATCCCGTAGAGAAACCATCACCGGTGCATGGTCAGAAATCACCAGGTCTCTGATAGTGGCCGACTCCTCTTTGCTCATTAAGACTGAGTTAGCCAAAAGGTAATCTATTCTAGACCATGACAGGTGAGTGTGGGAATAATGGGTGTACTGCCTCTCCTCTGGATTAAGATGACGCCACACATCTGTCAACCCCAAGGATTTGCAGAGGTTCCCTATCAAGCTCTGTTTAGAGAGGTTGGAATCCTTAATTTACCCTGTTCTCTTTCTGTCCTCCTCTTCATTCATTACACAATTAAAATCTCCGCCCAGAAAAAGAGTGCTCCCACTATCCTCCAGGGCAAGATTTTGAAGCCTTGTGAAGAACTCCCTATCCTGGGTGTTGGGGGCATAGACTTTGATCAGACTAATCTTACCCACCAGGGTCTCTAGGTGGACTCTTATCACCCTTCCTTCCTCGTCAGTGTCTTGCTTGATAATATTGCAGGGAGTATTTTTATGGAAAAGTAACACCACTCCCGTCTTTCCCTGAACTGCTGCGGAGCCTCTCACTTCCCCGACCCACATCTTTTTTAGGCGGCAAAAGTCCTTCTCAGTGAGATGGGATTCCTGCAACATAGCTATATCCGGCTTTAATTTCTTGAGGTGTCTGAGCACCATTGTTTTTTTGTGGGGCGAACGCAACCCCTTAATATTCCATGTCAATACTCTCATAGTGTAACTAAATCAAACAGATTTACAGTCATGGCCAAAAGTTTTTTTTTTTTTTTTTTTAAATTGTAAATTTTTATTAGTTTTTACAACCATAAAGCCACACAGGGCTGTTAACAGTAATACACATGATGCATTAACTTATGAAATAACATTAGCAGTGTACCACTACAAACGCATATAAATTCAACTATTACACTATAACTGCTGTCATAAGATACGAGGCTTGAGAGCCATCTTAGTAAGCACCCAAGATAAATGCAACTGACAGCCCTTTAAACAAATGAGACAATTACACACATAGACAACTAACAAGACAGGGGGAGGACACAAGACAGGACACATAAGGACAAAGGAGTTTCCTAAGTTATACCCGCAATCCAACCATATCTGTAGCACATTCTACAAGTCATGAAGAACACAATAAATATCCCATGGTTTCCATATATAGTCACAGGGGTCCAGTTGGTCATGAGACAAGGCAGTGAGGTATTCCATACGTCTCACTTCCTGTAAGCGGAGACACACATCATGCCTGGTGGGAATAGAGGTTTGCTTCCAAAATTTTGCAATCAGACACTTGGTGGCTGTCACTATATACAGAAAAAGTCTACCCCCCTTACGTCCTAATGGGGCATGGGGAATATTAAGAAGGAAAGTGCTCGCTGTGAGAGGAACCCTAACCTGAGTAATGTCCAGCACCAAAGACTGGACCTGTCTCCAAAGTGGCCGTATTAATCTGCAGTCCCAAAATATATGCTGTAGAGTCGCTCCCGGATCCCCACATCTCCAGCAACAGTCCGGGATTTCAGGTTTAAGCTTGTGCAGTAGGGCAGGGGTATGATACCAGTACATTAAGATCTTGTACTGGTTCTCTTTAGTTTGAATCGAAACAGACGATCGGGCAGCCTGTTTCCAAATCAGCTGCCAGGTGTCTCTGGGGATGGGGGACCCCAGGTACTCCTCCCACTTAACCATATATGAATGGATCAAAGGCGAGTCCTGCGAGGGGGTGATTAGGAACTTGTATATTGTGGATATCAAACCCTTAGTCGAACAACCTGCTCTACAGATTTTTTCAAACATAGTGGGGGGAGACACTGTAGTGGATTTCAAGATAGAGAGCATAAAGTGTCTGATCTGAAGATAGGAATAGGCGGCCGAGAGGGGCAAGTCATGTGCGGACCGTAAAACATCAAAAGATTTCAGAGTCAGTGTTCGATGGTCCACCATATCTGCAAACTGAAACAGCCTGCGATCAAACCAGAGTCTCAGACTCTCATCTGGTCGTCCGTCCAACAGTAAAGGATGGAAGAGAAACAAGGTCATTGCGGAGGCATCAGAACACAACCCAAATTTTTTGTAGCATCGCTTCCAAATGCCTTTAGTGAGGGTCATGGAGTGTAGGAGGGTGACGTTCAGTTTTTGAGTAGTAGTGGCCCACAGTAGGGAGTTGGGATGAATGGGGGCCAACCACAACTTCTCCACCTCCATCCACCTGGAGTAAGCAAATAGTGCGGACCATGATGGTATAACTCGCAGCTGAGCGGCCCAGTAATATTTGGTTATATCTGGCATCGCCAAACCTCCATCTGCCCTGCCTGCCAACAGAACATTCTGGGAGATCCTATGTCTCTTATTACCCCAGACAAAGTGGATCAAATCTGACTGTAAGGAGCGAAGGAGTTTCATTGGAACCGGGACAGGCAAGGTCTCGAAAAGGTACATCAATTATAGGGAGGAGTCATTTAATCGCTGCTATGCGCCAAATAAAGAAAGAGCCAGCTTGTTCCACCTTTCCAGTAGTCTCTTTATCTCCACTACAAGCCTCGGAAAATTATGCTTAAAAAGAGAGGTATAGACTGGCGTCAAATATACCCCTAAGTATCTCAGACTCTCTGTTTGCCATCGATAAATAAAATGAGCCTTTAGTAGAGACAGGAGCGCTCCAGAAATATTCATTGCAAGCTTCCGTCTTGACGAATTAATTTGTAGCCGGATAGAGCTCCAAATTTAACTAAAAGGGCTTGCAGGTTAGGGAGGGAGACCATAGGGTTAGTTAGTGTGAGGAGAACACCATCTGCATACAGTGAGATCTTAAAATGCGTGTCTTTTAGTTGAACACCTCCAATATCATCATGTCGTCTAATTGCTGCAGCCAGGGGTTCAATGCAAAGTGCAAAAGCAACGGGAAAGGGGCAGCCCTCCGGGTTCCATTTTGTATTGTCAAGCGGTTGCGAGTGTGGCATGCGGGAGTCTAATAGTAGCAGAAGGGTGAGAGTAGAGACCTCGGAGTGCGCTAACAAAAGGACCACGAATCCCAAATGCTCTCAACGTGTGAAACATAAAGTTCCAGTTAAGGTGATCGAAAGCTTTTTTGGCATCTAAGCTGAGGACAAGCATAGGGTCACCTCTCTTATTCATTATATCAATCAGGTCGATCGCTCTTCTGTGTGTTGCCCCCCACCCTGCCTACATGGACAAATCCCACCTGATCCTTATGTACCAATTGAGGCAATAAAAGAGGAAAGCCTGTTTGCCAGTATCTTGGTAAATATTTTTAAATCCGCATTTAACAGGGCAATGGGTCTGTAGCTAGCGACTCCGAGGGATCCTTATCAGTTTAGATATTAAAGGTGATAAATGAGTGCAGCATTGTGGGTGGAACCGTAGCCCTTTTCATGAAAGATTAAAGACCGCAGCCATAGTGGGTAGTAATTGAGATGAAATAATTGGTAATAGAGATAGGTAAGACCATCTGGCCCGGAGATAACCTGACGGCAAGCCTTTGAGAGTATCCACAATCTCTCTTCAGTGGATCGGGAGATTCAGCGAGGTTCAGCAGCTGCCAAGCTTCGGGAAGGATACTACAGGACAAAAGAAAGTCCTGTAATAAGGCATCCCGTTCTCCGGGGTCCGAAGGCAAACCTTCTGGGAGATTATCAAGCTTAGTGTAAAAGGAATGGAAAAGGCCTGCTACAGTGTCGGGGTCAGAACACGGGATTCCCGAGCCAGTTTTGATAGGGTAGGGGGTGGACTGGGCCGTTTCATCCCGACGCATTTTTGCTAGTAAAGAATGAGGTTTGTTGGCCCTTTCATAATATTTATGACGTGAAAAAAACCAACAATTTCTCAGTAACATGCAGCGCAAGGGTTTTCAGCTTTGATCGCAAACTCAATACCTGACGCAGAGTGTTCCTAGTCGGGTTCGTTGCTAATTTAGCTTCCAGCAGCTTCAACTGAGAAAGGCAAACATTCCTCTGATATTCCCTATCCTTTTTCAGACGGGATCCTAGTGCTATACATTTCCCCCGCATCACCGCTTTATGCGCCTCCCATAAGAAAGTCGCGGAACCTACTGAGCCCATATTAATCTCAAAAAACTCCTTTAAATGTTGTCGCAACTCTTCCCTGGTTTGAGAGTTCTTGAGCATAGATTCGTTGAGTCTCCAGTGGCACTTCCTCAAAGAAAGTTTCCCCGATGTCAGTGTAAGACTGATTGGGGCGTGGTCAGACCACGTAATCGAGCCCACCTCAGCCGACTCCATCATTCGAAGAGCTAACACATTTCCAAAGAAATAGTCTATCCTGGAGTGTGACTGGTGCGGATTCGAGTAGAATGTATAGACCTTATCCGATGGGTGGAGTATGCGCCACAAATCGAATAAACTGAACTGTCGTATCAGTTGGCGAAAGCCCCTGGAGAAACAACGCTGAGCTCGGGAAGAAGTATTTTGATGTAATTGTAGTTTATCATAGACTTCAGAGAAAACAAGATTAAAGTCTCCTCCTATAATAGTCGGGGAAGGGGATAGACGCGACAGGCGAAGGAGAAGCCGTTTAAGGAAGGGCAGCTGCCCTGTGTTAGGTAGGTACGCGTTACATAAGGTAATAGGTGTACCAGTCAGGACCCTCTCGAAATCAGAAAGCGTCCCCCAGGATCAGAGACCGCAGTATGAATCTGTAGGCGACAAGACCTCGCAAATAGGACGGCGACCCTGGAATTCTGCCTATCTTGAGCAGCAACATACTGTACAGAGTATAAATGCTTGACAAAATTGAAATTGCCCTCCTTATTAAAATGGGTCTCTTGCACAAAGACAACATCCGCTGGTTCCCGTTTGAGATCAGTGAGCAGGAGCCGCCTTTTGGTGTTAGAATTAAGACCCTTGACATTAAGTGACCTTATCTTAACCATTGGGATAGTTAATACATAGAACCACTATATAGCTGGATTGCAAGGTAACAGATTTAATGCAACATACCAATCTGCAATGGGAAAAAGAACCGGAGCACTTCAAAGCATCTGTGGAAACAAGAGGGAAAGGGAAAGACAAGACAATACAAAACAACAGATAACAACATAAATTTGACATCTTCTAGAAACCAGAACTATAAGAGTTCCGGAGAGGCACTAAGTACTAGAATACTTGAACTAAGAAATCCTGAGGATAACCCTATCACTATTACTAACTACCGCCTCTAGGGGGCAATAGAACACAGCCGAAGTTAATGGAATACAGTTAGCTAACACGAGCTGCTACTGACACTGAACTACTAGTGTAATAGGCCTTGTGTGTGGCCTTGTGTGAGGGCAATCCCGTTGTAAAACTAATATAGCTAAGGGGAAATGTATAACCTTGAGAGAAAGAACTCAGCAATGCAACAGCTTCCGCACACTTTATCTAACACCCTGAGGGAAGAAATACTCTAAGTAAGAGCAACAGACATAAAGACAATGATTGCCATACCCACGGTACGGCCCAGATGAATCAGAACCGGCAAGGGACCTCAATATCCCCTCTCCAGCAGGTCCCTGTGAATGCCGGCCGATGAGAGGGAGGCTTCGAGGAGTCCCTAGAACGGCGTCTCTTTTGTTGAGAGTGAACATGCTGCCAATCTGGGGCTAGAGCTGGAGGAGGAACCACAGGGTCCAATTGGGCAGGTCAGGCACAGGAATGTCCAGAGTGGCACAGAAATCTGGAAGATCCTCAAATCCCGAAGAGCTGCAGAGCGTCCCACCTTTCGTCACTAACAGAGCAAAAGGAACCCCACCGATATGCTATATTCCGATCTTTCAAGATACTCAGTAAGAGGTCGCAGTTGTCTCCTTTTTTGCAGAGTAATCCAAGAAAGGTCTGGAAATATCTGTAGATGGGCTCCTTGATGTTCCACTGTGCGCACTAGTCGGGCTTTGGCCATAATTTTTTCTTTCAGCTGAAAATCATGGACGCAACATATAACATCTCTAGGACGGGAGACAGGGCCCTTCGGTTTAAGAGCCCGATGAGCACGATCTAGCTTGATGTGTGATATAGACGGCTCACCTAGCAGTCCATTAAACACGGTCTCCAGAACCTGATATGAATCTTCCTCGCCTGCAGCCTCCGGGAGGCCCCTGACCTTATGTTGTTCCGCCTGCCCCTATTGTCCAGGTCCTCCAAGTGTTTGTTGGTCTCCCGCAACATTTTGGCCTGTGACGTCATAGCGGCTTGCATATTGGAAACATATCGGCGGGTGTCATCATATGCTGATTCCAGAGTGTCCACCCTACCAACTAATTGGCGTATATCACTCCTGACTGCAGCAATCTCAACTCTACAGGATCTGACCTCAGCGATTAGTTGTTTAAAGTCCTCCTTAGTAGGAAGAGATGTAAGATATGCTTTCCAGTCAGGTGTACTGGACCGGGGAGGTTCCGCAGTGCCACCAGTATCGTCCATAGAGTCAGGGGACGAGGCCCAACGGTCTAAGGGAGCTGTATCATCATTGGAATGAGCGTCCCCAGTGTCAGGCGGAGCCACCCAGGTAGCAGCGTGGGGTGATAGAGTGGAGGTGGTCTTACGCCCCTTCGGTATTGGTTGCATTTTAGAAGACATATCGCTTGGCAGCAAAGTAACTATGGCAGGGGAGAACTTCTGGACAGGTGCAGAGGGAGATCTGGCAATTAGAGAGCTGTTGCAAGGTATGCAGGGATGTGAAGCAGGGATCTCAGACTGTGATCCTTCAAGATGCCCCAGAGCGTTCAATTGGAGTCCTTGTTGCCTAGGTAACAGACCTCCTTTGTTTAAAGGTGGAGAAGGGAGCACTCTGCGTTTTAGGGGGCTGAGGAAGTGTGGAGGCCCCAATACAGTCAGGCCTCGTGCCCCTCTCTGGTCACCGTTGATGCTACAGCTTTGCAGCCCGTCTGGAGAAGGAGAGAGCTGAGGAGGCAGGGAGAGAGATGCCTTTATTATGTCCCCTGTCAGGCTTATAGGAGATGGCCCAGGCGGAGGGGAGATTGGAAAGCAGGGCACTGTACCTGTACTGGCGCGCCTCTGTGCTCTCAGGGTCCCAGTGTGCTGGCCTCCTGTAGCGCTGGATCGGCAATGCAGGAGAAGCTGCCGCTCCACAGTGCGCTCAGAGTACTCCGCCGACAGTGAGGAGTCCGCACCGGGCAGTTTGGCTGAAGATGGCGGCGCTTCCGGGTTCCCACAAGGCAATGAGGGACACTCCAGCAGCTGCGGTCCGGTAAGCGCTTTTTGAGGTTGCGGCCCGCCGGTCTCCTTCAGTGAGCCGCCGCGGTCCCCAGGGAGAGGAGAGCTCTGCTGCTGCTGCGGCCCGGGCAGTAGCGCCGGAGGTTGTGCGGACTCCGCTGCAGGCCGTGGAGAGCAGGGAGATGGCGGGACCCGGAGCAGATATCTCCTTAGCGGGCCATCCGAGCCTTTCTGGCTCCCTAACGTCTTCCCTGAGGCTGGCTTCTTCTTTTTTCTGCTTCCCCTCGCCAGGATGGATCGGGATTGCCCCCAGGCTGGTCAGTTTAGCTCAGGAGAGCAGGAATCATGCGGCCATCTTCTTCGGCGGTAAGCCACGAACCCCCATGGCCAAAAGTTTTGAGAATGATACAAATGTTAATTTTTACAAAGTCTACTGCATCAGGTTTTATAATGGCAATTTGCATATACTCCAGAATGTTATAAAGAGTGATCAGCTTAACAGCAAATTAATTGCAAAGTCAATAGTTGCCAGAAAATGAACCTTGTTCCCCCAAAACACATTTCAACTTCATTGCAGGCCTGCCTTAAAAGGACCAGCTAACATCGTTTCAGTGATTGCTCCATTAACACAGGTGCGGGTGTTGATGAGGACAGGGCTGGAGATCAATCTGTCATAATTAAGTAAGAATCACACCACTGGACACTTTAAAAGGAGGCTGGTGCTTGGCATCATTGTTTCTCTTCTGTTAACCATGGTTACTCTAAAGAAACACGTGCAGTCATCATTGCACTGCACAAAACTGGCCTAACAGGGAAGAGTATCGCAGCTAGAAAGATTGCACCTCAGTCAACAATCTATCGCATCATCAAGGAATTCAAGGAGAGAGGTTCCATTGTTGCCAAAAAGGCTCCAGGGCGTCAAGAAAGACCAGCAAGCGCCAGGACCATCTCTTAAAAGTGTTTGCGCCTTCGGAATCAGGCTACCAGCAGTGCAGAGCTTGCTCAGGAATGGCAGCAGGCAGGTGTGAGTGCATCTGCATGCACTGTGAGGCGGAGACTCATGGAGCAAGGCCTGGTGTCAAGAAGGGCAGCAAATAAGCCACTTCTCTCCAGAAAAAACATCAGGGACAGACTGATATTCTGCCAAAGGTACAGGGAGTGGACTGCTGAGGACTGGAGTAAAGTCATTTTCTCTGATGAATCCCCTTTCCGAATGTTTGGAACATCTGGAAAACAGCTTGTTCGGAGAAGACAAGGTGAGCGATACCACCAGTCTTGTCTCATGCCAACTGTAAAGCATCCAGAAACCATTCATGTGTGGGGTTGCTTCTCAGCCAAGGGAATCGGCTCTCTAACAGTCTTGCCTAAAAAAACACATCCATGAATAAAGAATGGTACCAGAATGTCCTCCAAGAGCAACTTCTCCCAACCGTCCAAGAGCAGTTTGGTGATCAACAATGCCTTTTCCAGCATGATGGAGCACCTTGCCATAAAGCAAAGGGGATAACTAAATGGCTCAGGGAACAAAACATAGAGATTTTGGGTCCATGGCCTGGAAACTCCCCAGATCTTAATCCCATTGAGAACTTGTGGTCAATCATCAAGAGACGGGTGGACAAACAAAAACCAACAAATTGTAACAAAATGCAAGCATTGATTGTGCAAGAATGGACTGCTATCAGTCAGGATTTGGTCCAGAAGTTGATTGAGAGCATGCCAGGGAGAATTGCAGAAGTCCTGAAGAAGAAGGGTCAACACTGCAAATATTGACTTGCTGCATTAACTCATTCTGTCAATAAAAGCTTTTGTTAATCATAATATGATTGCACTTGTATTTCTGTATGTGATAAAAACATCTGACAAAAACACACATAAAAACCAGAGGGCAACAGATCATGTGAAAATATAATATTTGTGTCATTCTCAAAACTTTTGGCCATGACTGTACATAAGGCAAAAGAATCAAGAAACTCGAGCAGCAGTGCTCCCCCCTCCCTTCCAACAACACAACATTCCCTGAACCTGAAAAAAACTCTTTTCTTAATCATCTCTTTTCTTAAACATCTCCTTAGTTTTACTTTCCTATCTTTCTTGACTTCTCTTTTTTCCTTGCATATTGAGTGGAGGCAAAAACACCGTCCTCCAAGCAGTTTACACCTATTATCCTTGACCGTGCCCCCCCTCTCCGTCATGCAAACAAATATTCTGAACAGATATCTAACCATATAAGACCGTAGTCCTAAGCATAGCTTCTAGAGTCAATCTGTTGACCCATCCTCCTTATAATTGTTATCCCGTTAAGCTCCCTAACACTTTTAACAGTAGAGTCTCTCTCCACACATTTCAAAATCTGCCCTCAGAAGTCCGACCCAAATACCAGCTATTCATTCTTTGTCAGAGCTCCTTGTTCTCGGGGTCTGGCACTGCTCGTACTGGTATGGCCCCTTCTCTCCTTCTCTATTGTTCCTGGTTGTGTTTCATTGTCTTTGGCTTCTCCTCTCTCTTTCCATTCTTTTTTCTCTTTCTAGTCTCTTTTCCTCTAGTGTATCCAAATGTCCTTTTTTGTGGGTTAGTCCCTCTAAGTACTCCTCCGCTTCCTCTGCGGAGCGATGTGTGATGGGAGGACCTTGCTCTGGGAAGATTCTGAGGACAGCCGGGTATTGTAGAGTAACGCGGATCTTTCTTTTCACGAGTGCTGAACAGACACCAGAAAATTGTTTTAGTTTTCTAGAAACTTCCACTGAGTAATCCGCGAATATCAGCAATTTGTCCCCATTGAGAGTGAGCGCAGACTTTTTGGCACGGTAAGCATGCAGCAATTGGGTCTTTTCGGAGTAGTCTAGATTCTTAACAATAACCGGTCTGGACCGTTGTTGTGTACCGTCCGCAGGTGGAGGTGGCGGTCCGCATCTGTGCACCCATTCTACCTTCAGGGGGCGATATAGACCCAAAGCTCGAGGTATATCTTTGGCGCAAATAGTGTGCAGATTTTTTAAGGGTACATCCTCATTAAGCCCAATGATCCTGAGATTGTTCATGCGGGAACGATTTACGAGATCTTCTGCCTTTTCTTCAAGATACTGTGTACGCTTAATTAATCTCTCCATGGTACTTCTTATACCCAGCATATCATCTTCCATCGTGCTCATACTCTCTTCTAGCTCATTAATTTGGCTAGTGTGTAATTTAACCTCTGTATGGATGGCTGACACAGCTGAGGTGACTGCAGATTTAACTGATGCTGAAATTGCTGTTTCAAAAGAGGATAGGATGTCAGGGGCCAGAAGCTTGGCTACTGCTATTGCCATTGTTTTACAGGAAATATTCAAGCCTGGTAGCATTTCTTCCAGCTCCCCCCTCTGCTGCACTTAACCCCTGGGATACTGGGATGCCCTCCTGTGGCAAAGTCTCTGGCAGTTGCTGTGCCTCTACAAGTTAGGATTGAGGGAGGTCTCCCAGTACCTGATGTCTCTTCCTGGATCGTGGCTCCAGACCTCGTTTAAAAAGGTTT
>JAODAL010051798.1:0-26445 GCA_025379985.1 Phyllomedusa bahiana | reverse complement strand
CACCTTGTTCAGACATTCCTGACAGCTGTGAGGAGTCGGTCCATAGTTCATGGACGTGCCAATAGACCCTCACAGACAGCCATGTGATGATTCTTATTTACTCATTTGCACAAGAGTATAAAAAAACCACCATTTTGTGAATAAAATCAGAAAGCACTTTTAACAGGCAAACAGGGATGTTTGTGATTTGTTTTCTCGGTGCACCTTTTGTTATTTTTAAGATAATTTGAACCCACAAGGTCAGGGATAGCCCTTTGAGGCTTACAGATCTCTTTACACTATGTGCCTGTGACTGGACCCTGAGTTACATCCTGTATTATCTCATGCTGCATTCACTTATTCTGTGGTGCAGTCAACTGTGTCCAATACCTTATTTATCCCGTACTTCATCCTGGGTTATCATCCTGTATAATACTCAGAGAAGCACTCCACTATTCTGCTGGTGCTGTCACTGTGTACATACATTACAATACGTTCCATGTATGATCCTGATTACATCCTTGTATTATACCCCACAGCAGCACTCCACTATGCTGCTGGTGGGTCACTATGTTCATACATTACTATTATCTCCTCCTGTATGATCTGTGAAGGCTACAAAACTGTTCATTTATTACTCCTGGGCTGCACTTGTGGGCCAGTCCAAGTCTGGACAACTTGGACTTCCTGATTATTTCTATGCCCTCCAGGCAGGTTAATGTTAGTAAGTTTATTAGGCAGTGTTACAGGGTCCACTATCTTCATCAGTAGCAGCTCACACCCTCATGTCAATTTTCATTAGGCACCAGGTTCCTTTTGGTAAAGGATAGGGATCCTGTGATGTCTCATAGAATTAGATGGAGCAGAGGTAAATTCGAGATATATCTTTATAGAGCTGCATGATGATAGTGCCAACATGGCGACCTCATCCCTGCCATACGTGTGATTCTGACAACCCTTCAGATGCCACTGACATGCCGTGAACATACTCCTTGTACAACCTTATTGGATATAAAACCTGAAAGTGCTTATTCTTGATGGTTTCTAGCTCCAATATGGAGATCTGCCAGGAAATTTTTTTTGCCTGGTAATGTCTGCTGCATTGCAATTTGGCATTAAAAATAGATACAAGAGGAGAACCCTTGATCTGAGGAAGGACAGACAGATTAATGGCAGGTCCACGGGATAAGCAAACCGTAAAAAAACTGAAAAATTGTCAGAAAATAAAATTAGATTTAGTTTTTAAATCTCCTCCTGACATTCACATGCATAATCGTCTCCCAGTTAGCTGGCAGTGAGCAGTGCAGGGGTTTTTACTTCATGGTAAAACCCCTTTAAGAATATACTTGAATTTCAGTAGAGCAACTCATTGTGTATAAGTCTCCATATACCTCCATACACCACTCCTGAATGGGAAACATTACTCCTTTTGAGCTAACCCTGAGGCCGCTCACCCAGCCAATATCAGCATTTCTACTATCCTTATGATGAGGTACAAACACCCCAAAACAGCTGTACTGTATGTGGATGAATATCAAATGGATTTTTAGGTCATGCCTCACTAGACCCTAGTATAGTGTAGTAAAGACCACCCTTAGGCGGCACAGAGAAGGCATATGGCTGTTTGCCCCATAAACAGAAGTATTCACGGCACTCACTCGTTAGTCTGAAATTCTTTATTACTTATTCTAAAATTGATAAGGATCGACAGTGGTAGTGTAGTGGATGGGAAACAAAGGTTATATATGTGTGAATCTTTGTGTCTCCATTTTTAAATGTATTAGGTTTAGTTTAAAAATCACATATACATATATATAGTCGACATACTATGTAAAAACAGCATGTAAAAGCTGTTGTATATCTCTTGTCACTAATTTGTTAACAAAATGGCCGCCTGTAGTAGTTGTATGAGTTGCCGTGTAATCCAAGCTGGCGCTTATTCAGAAGTTACCCTCTTGTTCAAACATTTCCTGAGTGTGAGGAGGGTCTGTAGTAAGAACGTGCCCAATTGACCCTCACAGCAGGTTCCATGGTGATGCTTCTTATCTAACTAATTTGCAAAAGTATAAAAAGCTGCCCATGTTGTGAATAAAGGCAGGAAAGCACTTTCACAGCAAAGGGCATGTTGTGATTTGTATTTCTCGGTGCACCTTTGTTATTTTTAAGCTAATTTGGACCCCCACAAGGACAGAATAGTTCTTTGAGGCTACTTCCATATCAGTAGCACAAAATAAGCCCACGGAGTTTAGGTCTTCTGACGCTTTTTCAGGCATGAGAGAGCGTTGGAGGACGCAAAACGGCCGTGGGCTTGTTTGTGCTACCTTGTCGATTCCCTTATCTATGTTTTATGAATAAGAATAAAGAATTTGCAGATTAGGTGAGTGCGTGAATACTTTGTTTTATGGGACTTTCATTCAGGCTACTCTTGTTTTCAACTGAGCACCAGCCATTCTGATGAAGGGGATGGGACACTATATCTACTGTTTGGGAAAGTATAATAACTCATTGTATGCCGGTGCCACCAATTGATCTATCATGGTGATATTGGCTGTTTGCTGATATGGTCATAAAGATTGTATCCTAGGCCTTATGGAAACCACCTAGATATATGACTTTGCCCTCATGAGTAGGATGTTAATTAAGGAATACTACATCCAGTGGTTGGTGCTGCAGAGTCCTAGATCCGTTTCATGAGACTTCAGGAATATTGGAGGGTGTATCTAGTGATTGGCTCTAAAGTCAGCTCCAAATGACATTGTCTTATGCAAATTCTTTGAAACAGTAGGTGTAAATTATTGAGATAGATCTTGGGTCTCTAATACTCTGGTGCGCCAGTCCAACCCTGTGTGATCCAGGTCTTGGCTCTGAATATAAACTTCTGCACAGAAAGTGGTCAATTTCCTTACAGTGCAGCAGAAATTTAGCATTATGTTAATCATATTTAAATCAATTGACTGGTGCACAAGACAAACTGTTGGACTGGGGTATGCCTGCAACCAACCAGGTGGAGTGGATCTTAGGGCTCCGCAGTAGTGTTATTCTAGCGGCCAATAGGGGAGTTGATTCTTGGGCCACCAGAGGAGTGATTATTGGGCCCTCGATGGCGTTGATTCTTGGGGTCACCAGTGGGAGTTGGCTATGGGGCCCGTAATGAGTTGATTCTTGGGGTCACAGAATGTTGATGTCGGGCCCACCAGTGGTGTTGATTCTTTGGACCCAAAAGTGAGTTGATTCTGGGTGCTCTCACAGTGAGTTGTTTATTGGGTCACAATGTAGCTCATTATTGGGGCTCACGAGTAGAGTTGATTCTTAGGGCCCACCAATGGAGTTGATTCTTAGGACCCGCCAGTGGAGTTGATTCTTGGAGTCACCAGTAAAGTTGATTCTTGGGACCCACCAGTGGAGTTGATTATTGGGTTCCACTAGTGGAGTGATTTTGGGGACCCCAGTGGAGTTGATTTCTTGTGGCCCACCGTTAGAGGTTTATTCCTTGGGGTCCCAGTGGAGTTGATTCTTGGAGCCAACCTATTAAAGCTGTTTGTTAGGACCCACAAAATGGAGTAGATTTTTTAGGGCCACTCTACAGCTACTGTAGTTGACTTGCAATGAACTCTTGCCTCTGATCCAGCTTTCTGTCTCTCTTCCTTTGCCTTTCTCCCTGAAAAGCAGCCCCAATACTATCATGCCCAGGGGTCCACAATACCTGGGTGCCCACCAAGCCCTGGGGCCCACCTGGATATTCCCCTGTGGGCCAGTTGACCCTGCATGAAGTGTTTTCCTGACAGTGAGAGGCACTTTAAGTTCTGTCCAGATTGCATCAGGGCCAAAAACTGCAGCGTATAGGGAAGATTTTCTTCTCCTTAATTGTCCACATAAGGAAGCTGATAGCGCTCCTTTATGAATATAACACATTTAAGATACAGTCCTGCAGATGTCATTTGCAATTAGGAGGTCTATTAAATTTCCACGTAGATACAAAATTGTCACTAAACCAACCAAAGTAAAAAAAAAACTATCAAACAAAAAAAACACTACAACTTCTACACCACACAACAAAAACCCTACCTCTCCCCCTCCCTATAGTTTCTTGTGTTTGCCACATGATTTAATACAACAAAGTAAATTCTCTGGAACATTGAATGGGACTGCGGCGTCTGTTGGGATAGCAGGTTCTCATGAGAGACCTGTCGACGTGTCAATAAAATTTATAATTAAATTACTTATTATTACTTTATCAATTCATAGGGGTCGAAAAACATGGGGGGTTGTTAACTTACAGGGTCAGCATCTGCTATGGGCCTCGGCAGCGAGGAACAGACAAAATTACCAAAGCTGCATAGACATTGAGGGGGCTGCAGTGGCGCATCATTTCTCAGGGGGACTTTTGGGGGTCGACCCCATGGATTAGTTTTTACCCTTTAGACTTTTTAAAGAAGCAGGGAAATGTTCCTTCCACTTTGCTTCTAATGAAAATGGCATCTACATAGAAAATGCAGCTGTGGCTTCTGTGCAGTATATCTTGTTTTCTTAAAGGGGTTTTGCCAGGAAGTAAAATTGACGTGGGAAGCTTCCAAATGAAATAACAAACATTTTCACCATTCCTTATTATTAAAAATTCTTGCCACAGTTTTTGTTTTAGTGCTGCCTTAGTTTTCCATTGTTTACTGCTCGTCTCCAGGGATACTAACCATGGCTAGGAGCTCCTCAGCCTGGTCGCACATGCTCAGAATTCACTCTCCTCTCAGGCAGCTATTGAGTGTTCAAAACCCAGGTGCTGTCACTCTACTCCGTCACTCTGGGCTCCTTAGCTAATTAGTCAAACTAGTGCAAATAAATAAAAATGAAACCTCAATGAGCTCTTTGTGCATTGATAAAGAGAGAAAAAAAAAAAACACAGGTTTGGTTCCTGCAGGGATTTGATCTAGAGACTCTTGTGCTAGTGCGAAAAACTTTACCTCTCAGCTACTCACAATGCTTACATGAAACAGACCTTCTTTGTACCAGAGAGAGAAAGGGATGGTGATGGTCATCCTGCTGTGTCACTTGATATGCAATTTCAAACAAATCACACACGCCCCCTTCTGAGCACACAGGAGCTGAAGAGCTGGATGCAGGAGGTATGAAATTAGGTTGTGGCAAATCACACCTTTTAAACTTTCCCTTGGTACATCAATGGACATAACACATAGACATAACATGACACCTAAGGGTATGTTCATACGACGTATTGGCGCGTAATGTACGCCCGTAAAAAGAAGGAGACCTGTTACTTCTTTCAGGCGCTCACGCACTGAGAAATATGTATGGGAGGCAGAGAGCTGTTTCGGGCTATTGCACACTGAAAGTATGCACTTGCGTTAATGAAAGCATATTGCGGCGTGTACCTGTGCGCCGCAATATGCTGCGTGAACATACCCTAAGGCCGTGTTCACACGGCTTATTCCCGACGGATTTGTGAGCCGTATTGTGCTCACAAATCCGCCGTGAATAAGGGGAAGAGCGGGGAGGTGGGACGGGGGCGGGGGCGGAGGGCGGCGGGGGCGCCGGCTCCCGGCTTCCATAGGGACCATGCATGGTTTACGGGCGTCAGGCGGCCGTAAATAATGTAGCTGTCACTTTCTCCCCCCGCGTGGATTCGCTCGATGCGGGGAGGAGCGGACGGATTCCACTAGTTCTTTTGAGAGCAGTGGATTACGTAATTCGCTGCCGCGGGATTGGCGCCATTACGGCAGCGCAAATCCGCGCGGCAGTACGGCGCCAATCGCGGCAAAAATAACAGCCGTGTTGAACGAGGCCTATGGCAGTGTTTCTCAATCTCCAGTCCTCAAGACCCCACCACCATACAGGTCAGATGTTTCAGGATTCCTCAGTATTGCACAGGTGATATAATTTTTGTCAGTGCATTCTGTGGGAGTTCCTGTGAAAAACATGACCTGTTGGTGGGTCTTGGAAGAATGGAGTCTGAGAAAACACTGCCCTAAGGGCATTCAGAGTGACATGTAGGAACGGGGCGGGCAGATATCTGCCCTCTTTTCGCCCAATATCCAGCGCAGCCCCGTTACGCCTACATTTTTAATGGCCCATAGCCAATATAGGCGCATTACAGAGCGCAAGCAGCTCTTGGTAATGCGCCTGATTTCGGGGGCGTGTGGGAGACCTAGAACTGTACGGAGCTCTAGATTTATATGCTTCGCTATGGCATTTCTAGGCGCATTACTGTTGAAACAGGTAAACCGTTTTACAATGGTTTACCCGAGCCAGAAATGGTGCTCTAGCGCTAGAATGCGCCTGATTTTGACATGCTGTAGAGCAGGTTTCATAAAAGGCACATTTCTAGGCTATAATGCGCATGATAATTGGTTGTTTAAACGCCAAATTTTCCTATATGTCGTCCTTAGTGTTTAAAAAAAAAAAACATGCCACTATTCTTACATTTCTTCCAAAAAGGTCGTATGCAGATACATGGAGCCTGTGTCATACTGACACAGGAATTATCAATAATTGTTAATGTAAAAAAAGGGTAAATAGTTATCCCCTCATAGGGATAAATATTAAATTAAAAATATTATTGTGCATAATTACACAACACATATGAAAAAACGAAACATGATAACCTGTAGAATTAATCCTAACGGGTTATTTAGGTAAAATGTATGTGGTTTTATTATGTCAAGCTGCAAAAAAAAACATGTAAAAAACTCTGCAGTAATTTATTTGTAAACTTAAATGAGATTGTTCAACATGATTTCATCTGTTTTCTTGTTTCACTTTGAATTCAGGGGCTGTGTTTACTGGTTCACTAGCCTGAGTAGAAGCCAGGTCCTGTAGCTATAGTGACCAGTGCTGGCAGGCCTATCAGGAGAGATGAAACAGGTTGTAGCTATAGCAATCAGTGCTGGCAGTCTATCAGGAGAGATGAAACAGTCAGTAGGTATAGCAAACAGATTGGCTGGCAGCCTATCAGGAGAGAGAAACAGGTCTGCTTGCTATAGCAACCAGTGCTGGCAGGGGGGGGGGGGGGGGGGTGGGCCTATCAGGAGATGATGAAACAGGTCTGTAGCTACAGCGGCCTGAGGAGTGATGCAGCCCATACAAGAGGGGATATCTAGAAATAGGTTAGGACACTGTTAATGGACATATCTTGCAAGTGAACTTGTTTTTCAAGATCATAACACAAAAAGCAGCATCCTTATAGTGAGACAACCCCTTTGAACTGTTGCCCCCAAAAATACAACTTCTCCTGCATAAAAGAAGTCCTCATACAAGTGTGTCACTATAAAAATAAAAAGTACTCCTTTTGAAAGAGCATGGAGGCAAAAAACTACAAATTGTAGCTGGTCATTAAGGCCTTTTCAGGGTTGAAGTTCATTTTATTCCTTTTACACCATACAGAACATACATAACTTCACCATTTGCAGGACTGGCCAGATTCGTGCATTATACAACCTCAGCCGGCCAGCCCTTCATAACACCTACATGTGGGTCTTTTTGTTCGGTTCCTTCCCTTTTCATTGTAAACCCTCTTGGTGGCGATACCAGAAAGGTTCGTGGCAGCTCGCGCGTTCTTCGCTCCTGGTTTGTAGCTTTTGGAAAGCAGATTGATGCTGTTCAGCATCATACAATACAAGGCACCACCACAAAACTACACTAATCAGTACAGAAACAGTACTAATAGCAGTTAAAAAAGCTTGAAAAAAACATAAAAACAAAGCAAGTTACGATGTACATAGATTACTGTCATGGAATGTAACCATTCTCCCATATACATGTGCCTCTTTCTAGGAAAACTCTTTCTGTATTGCATGAGATAACCTTGTCTGTGGCCAATGCAAGTCTCGTGTGTGTGGGCTATGGTAGGTTGTTAATAAAATTTTTTTATAGCATTTCACAAAAGTGGGGAAATGGGAGGGGGGAGGCTAGTTTACTCTGCTCATCGCGGAGACAAAGCCCCCCCCCCCCCGCGGACTGTGGTGACGGCCGCAAGACAGGGCAATTACCGGCCGGCAAACCGGCTGGTATTTGTCCTGTGCCGTGTGAAAGGGCCCTCTTAGGGAGACCTGTATTGATCACCCTTTTCTGGTGTAAAATGCTACCTAACTGAGCAGTCTACGATGTCTAATGCACTCTAATGAATGTGTTAGGTGCACTTGGTTACGTAAAACTTGACATACTTTTAATGCACCTAACCATTAGGGGTGTTCTGGGGGTGTTCTGGGGGCGCTCGCACACAGACTCGTAATATTAAAACACATATATGAATGTGGTCGGCAAAATCTGGGCGGCATTACTGCTTCCGACAAGCAGACCTATTTCAATGTGGTCCTACCTGAGCCTGGGATTCGAAGTGGAGATAGATTTGTGTGGCCAATATTTCTCAGTTACACCAGTGCAATAATAAATAGGGTAATTTCTGATATATTACCAACTCATATAAAATTAAATTTAAATGTAATAAAAATGCTTATCATATAACAATTAATATAAAAAATATTTATATATCCCAAAAAAAAATATGAAAAAATATCTCCTATAAAATGTATTTACTTTAATAGTAATCTAAACTAATTTTCCTCATTAATATACCCCATGTGATGATGTAGTTCAGATTGTACAATTTTTTATTTTAACTAACACTTAATATTTGAAAATTTATTTTTGTTGCTCTCACCACTTTATTCTACATACAGCAAGAGCCAGCAACAGCACTAGCGTATTGCTGGGACCTGTGCTTCCAACAAACACAGCATGCACTACATTGTTTCTATCTTCTCTGACTTTAATTTTAGCCTCTTACGTATGCTTTGGCGCATTATAAATGCGCCTTAAGTTCATAATGCTGCCCAAACCTTCATCCTGGCGTGGTACGATGAACTTTAGACCTTCATTTATAACGCACAAAAACCCCACTTTCATAATTTCAGTGACGCATTATTCTACTGAAAATCAAAAGACGCGAACGATTCAGACTTTGAAGCGCCTTTCCTTCCTTTGTGTTTTCTAGTGGCATGATTTCTTGACCACAAGGGAAACATGTCTGGAAAACTGTCTGGGTCTATGACTTTTTCTGTTTGCCTAGCATAACAACCAATTCAGGGTATCCCTTTCATTTCATATTGAGCTCTGAAAAAAAAAGAAAGGGGAACGCTGATGGTAGTACTAGGCAACAGAAAAGTCTTCGGACCAGACGTTTTCAGACATGTACCCCAAAAGTGTATATGGTGTGGCTATTGCGCGCGAGCCCGCTCTCAGATACCTGACAGGTGCCAGCGTTAATTACAGCTTGTATCCTTGCCCATTAGGGCTGAGAATCGGGGTGGAACTCCAAATCCTGGCTATTTAACTATTAGATACCACGGTCAATGCACCACTGACATCTAAGGGTTAGGCGAGGGACTTGGCTCTCTTTCCACCACCCAGTGCCTCCCTGCATTATGAGTTTGTGGTAGTGAAACGGTTGTAAAACAGCCATTCCTGGTGCAAATGATAGCTGGCCACGCTCCCCCAGCTGCACAATACAACCAGGCTGTGCAGAGTAATGACCAGCACCTCAGGAGCAGGGCTGTCTTATTCCAATGGCAAACTAGGCAGTTTGCCGGGGGCACCAGGAGGATAGGGAGCCATGGAAAGTCAGAGGTAAGTTTTGGGTATCCAGAGTTCATGCTCTGGATCCCCGAGTCAGACACTTTTTATTTTAATTTGCATGTCCTAAGGGATGCCATCTGCTTCCTACATTGGCCAATTCTAGTCTTGCAGGCTTTTTTTTTTCAGGCTGTGATGAGGTGAGTTTTATTTTTTCTCTCCCGCCCTTCCACTCCGCCTCCCCTTCCTAAGGCGCCCCGCTCAACCCCCTACTCTCAACGCGTAGGTGGTCACCATGTTACCATACAAACGCGCGTCACTCCGCCGCTACCCCACCATCAATGTGGCCATATAACCCCTGCCATCACCACCCCCACCCACCCCCTCACCTCCTCGCTCTACGAGACTCTCGAGAGAGGACACAGTATGCCTCGGTAGAGTTCTCACTATGGACAACTTGACTGCTTTTATACAGTTCCTGGGACGCAGATAGATTTCTAACTTTACCCAACTAGGTGGCTTACCTATCTGCCTAATGGGGACTATGCACCCGGGGCCCTTTTAATGCTGTTAAGACGCAGCCTGGCCTGTGAAGTAAATTTTCCTTCAATTCACATCCTATGGTGAGTTTGGATTATTGTTGTGACGCACACACTCAGCTAAATTCAGGAGCTCCTCCATAGTATGTGTAAATGTGTGCAGAGAAGTGCTAGACGCCTAGATTGTCATGCCAACCCGGTTGGCTCACAGCAGAGATGTTCTCCCCTAATTTTCATTTCAAATTCTATAGGGAGTGTATGAGTACACGCTGCGTTTGTGCAATGAATTCTCTTTATGGTTGGATATACTCACTGGTGAAAAATAAACGGTGGAGAGTGCTCGAGTTATGTCTCGAGGATCTGGAGGATTTCTGTATTTCAGTCTCTTCTGTTTATAGAGCACCATTGTATATGTACCTTTTAGTCTGCCTACCTTTACAATTAACTACATTATCTGCCGCGACTAAAGGAGAAACCTGTCACATTGAACACCATAATCCCTATGCTGGAGATTGCGGCTGAATGATTATAGAGCAAGGAGAAGCTGCACTTTTTGATATATATAGGGCCACATTGTAATTAAATCTGTCTAGGTCTAAAACTCACTTTGTGTGCCCATAGCTTAACCAATCCGGATACCGTCTCATTTTCCACAGCACTCTATGAAATGCGATAAAATGAGGCGTCTAATTGGCTGTAATGGGAAAACAAAGAGGGTTTTAGACGAGAGTTATATCCATACATTGTGGCCATAGCGTATTGGCAAAAGATGAAGTTATACTTACAATTTGTTTCTTTTAAATCTCTGGTGATTCAAGACTTAGGGAGTCCATTGGGAGGGCCACTCTGTGATGGAGCTTCTCTGTTCATATCACATTCACATAGAAAAGCTGTCAGTCAGGATAAGACCACCAACTGGACTCTTAAGCCCGGAATAAGCTGCAAAATTTTTCTCCTCAATAAATTAAGACCAGGTTTTAATAAATTAATTTTTCACAAAATTATATTTCAAGTCAACCCTTCCAATGCATCTTCTCTTGTGACAGGTCTTCCCTTAAAAAACCCCTCAGGGAGAAGTTTGTGAGGTTTTACATTAATGTTTCGACATGATGAACCCCATATCTAGATCTATTGTAAAAGTAGGAGGCTTAGCAGTCAGATGGCACATCCTTCGGGCAGAACCCACTGCTCCATGCTCAGCAGGGTAACCAACCTGGAGGTATTTTCACTCTTCCTTCTTCTATACATCAATTACTATGGAGGGAAAAGGAGTGGTGTCATGCAACCCATTTACATACAGAAGTGAACACTTGGAGTATTGTTCAAAAACATACTTTTAATGTGAGCCGTGGCAACATATTAGAATTTACAAAGATAAACAACCGACTTGTGCTTAAAATTCCTAGAAGGGGGAACTATAAGTCCATACACTAAACCGGAAGAAGAGTTTAATGTGATCAAGAGCGAGTGTAATTCCTATAATCACGGATCATTGAGTAATACTACTCAGGTGTACTCTGCTCGATAAACCATAAACAGTACAATACCAAAAAGTCACTCAGAAGAATTCTCAAGTATGCAGGATAATGCACTCACTGTGTTGGTGTACGCTCCGAAATTTGGAAACTGGTTGGCCATAGAGACAGCAGGTTTACAACTACCTCACTAAGTAAAGAGTAGAGAAATATTTTTATGAATGGTAAACTAGGAAACCAAAGCCCTGACTACTTCCCTGAAGACCCAACTTCCTCGTTAACTTTTGGCTGCCAGATAACCCATTCGGCCCCCCATGACTATGACTATGGGTGCATTAAACTTAGGCTAATGGCTTGACTTTCGAAATCCTTACTTCGTACTGGACATTCGCCATACAGTACCAAGACCTTGTGTAGCCATATGTTCTGTGCTGTTTGTACCCCCTTTCTTTGCTGCGGGCTACATAACCTTGTGCATCTGGGCCACTTTAGTTTTCTCTCCCCCAACACAGTCCCCTGAGGAGATCTGGCTTTTGCCATTTAACCTCACTTAACGACCGCCGCCCGCTTCTTTTGACGTCTGATTGTGCGGGTCGTTTAGTTCTACAGAGATGTCTTTTGGCGTCGCTGTAAAGATACATTCGAGGGTTTGCGCACTGTCTTGGGATTCGGGGCGGGTACTTCAATTGATAAAATAATCGTGCGTGCACCTGAGGATAAGTGACCGGAATGGAGATAAAAACCTCAGACAACCGGTGTCTATTTATATCACAAGAATTGAGATTAGCTATTAAGGCGCAGTACTTTGTGTTACTGCAGCGAAAGTTACAAGGAAGTTTTTCTTCCCCTCGCTCACTGTTGGGTGATCGCGATACACAACGGTCACCGACAGAGAGGCACCGGGGAACGGCTGCACAGTTCACGCCCTGGGGACTAGAAGTGGCCCCTGAAACTGTCTCGTGCACTATTGCCCAGTATGCCCAAGGGAATCCGCGTTCTGTTGAGCTGCCCTGATCACTGCCTGTGTCTAGGACTTTAGCACACCAGTTTAATTGTATTATGCATTTATAGAATATGCTAATTACAATAACTAAGTAGTAAAAGAATTATTAGATAATTAAAAATTAAAAATTTTTAAAACAGTTCGCTCCCATTCTTTGGGAATTTTAAAATAAAAAAGTTAAAATTACACTAATAAGTGTAAAAATATATATACATTAAAAAGAATAATAAATAAAATAACATAATTATTTAATAAAAAAATAATTGTGCGATAAATTACACACACAAAACAACCCTAACACAATATTAGGTATAACACGACCGTATAACTCTGTAGAATTAATCTAAACAAAAGTTTATTTTAACAGTGTGTAGAAATATGATACGTGATTTGTGTAAAAATAAATTAATTTGATATAAACAAAAAGAAAGTGTGTTTAGAAAAAGAATACATTCTGCAATTATTTATAATGTGAATTAGCTTTTAAGACTACTGCCCCATAAATGTACAAACTTGTACTCGAATAATCAAACGAGGCCTCATCTCAACTGGTCATTGAAAAAGCTATAAATAATTTTTACAACTGTTGAATACGCATGGCAGGGCAAAAAGTCAAAAAAAACGTTCTGGTCATTAAACTAGTTTTCGCAGGCCTGGGTAATGTTTAAGAGTGGGTTTAAGGTGAGATTACTAAACTTACTAGAGTGGCAAGTTGTTTCTTACTGAGACTCATGTTCATTTAGTTGGAATGGTTTTGGGACCAATTAGTATAGGGATAGAGTTTATGATTGGGGATTAAAGCCCTTTGTTATTCGGGCGGGTACTTCGCTGTTAATTACCAATAGGGTTCTCTCACCTTCGAAGAGATTTATTCAGGCCGAGTTATATCCCTGCTTTGAACTCTGTTAATCTTCTCTTAGTTATCCCAGTAATGATCTCATACTCGATGAGCATTTGCACACCCTAGGTATATATCGTAGATTGCTATAAGTGTTGGGTGCTTTAATATTAGTCGTTATCCATGACTTATTGTTTTGTGTCACTCAATTCAGTTTATAAGTGTTTGGCTAATTATTTCTACATTTTTGGTATTCTGTATTTTAATTTATTTTGTGTATTAATTATTGAGATGTTGTTGTCTATGAAGATTTATATTTTCCTGTATCAATTTTTCTTGTTTTTCTGTATGGCTCTTATCAGTGTGTCGTTATTTATAGGTCGTTATTCAGGTAAGTGTTTGTCATTATTGTAGTTTATTTAAAGAGTGTTCAGTGTTAATCTCTAATCTCTCATTCTCATATATCTAGATTATATTTTATTTTATTATTAACAGTGCTCTATTTTGTTTGGTTGTTATATTCCCATTAACATGTTCTCATTCTTAGAATGTGAAAATTGATTCTTATGCTTTGAGTAGATGATAACTCTATATCTTCGCATCATCTATCACACTACACTTTTTAATATGGGTGTGTTTTATTAATTCATTTATATGTGTAGTAGAATATTCTAAGCGGACGAACTAGTTTATGCTTTCGTTATGTAGAGCTTCGTATAAAGAGTAAGGGTCTCCTGATATCAAGGAACCTAAAACATTAAGGTGTCCATGAATAAGTAATGTTTATTTAGCGGGTGTTAGCGATCTAATAAAAAATCTCTTCTTCCTTCTTTCTGTGTACCTTACCCTAACTTCGGTTTGTCCTGTAAAAGTTTGTTTGTTATGTTTGAAGACTGAGAATTAGATCCACAAACCAAGATGATACTAATGTGAGATAGGGCTCTCTCGCCTTCTGTTTTGTGTCTTATTGACTTCTAAATACCCTCGCATTAACTTGTCATTGAGATCACGCTAGTGTGCCTACTCTCATCCCTTAGAGAACCATAGTCAAGTGAGTGAGTGTAGATACCCATTTGATAATGGTTCGTTTGTGAGTGGAGGGATGTTCTAGTGCTAATATATACATCTATTGTAGAGGAAAGCAGTTAAATAGAGGATTTACACAACCGTGATTTATAACTTATGGGTGTCTTAGGTTTTTTATAATTTATGAGTAAATGAGGTGAAACTTATATCTGACTAGCTCACACTTCGTACCTAATCAACGGATAAGCCATAAGATATAAGAATATATTAGGAGTACGGAATATAAATTAAACACTCTAATTTAAAAATTAATTTGTATTTAAAAATACCAATACGCAAAAATGTGTAATAAATTAGGCTAAATAACTAGAAAATGATTTTGTTAGCAAGGGCCAATTTCTACAAGGCTACTGCACCACTACTGCCGGTTTTTATCAGAAGCTAATTATACCGGATTGTCAAACTTGATGAAGATTTACATGAAGGGGAGTAACTGTGCCGTGAGATATCACTAAGGGGGGGTGGGTACCTATTGGTAGAAGGACAGGTCATCCTCCGCCATGTCGACGCAATGGGGTCGACCCCAATCAGACGCTATTCCCTTATACAATTGTCACATAGAAAAACCATGCAACTAAAGGACATGGTCGCTCAGTAAGATAACTTGGCCCACTAGTATTTTGGATATTCACCTTAACCCTTAACTCCTCAGGCCTGTGAAGTACTTAGTTAATGACCAGGACGTTTTATTTACTTTTTGCTTCCTTGCGTTTCAACAGTTGTAACTTTTTTATTTTTTCAATTGACGCTCAGTTGGAATGAGCCCTCGTTTTATTCGAGACATGTTTGTACTTTATGGACGGGAGTGTTTAAGTTCACTTATAATAATTGCAGAATTTTTTTTTTAATAAATGTTTTTTTTTGTTTACATTTTTTTTTTTACACGCGTTAATATTTCACACTTAATATACTTGTTATAAAAGATTTATATTTTACAGGTTATTACGGTTCGTGTGTGATATACCTATTATTGGTTGTAGTTGTTTTGTAGTTGTAATTTATGCACAACTTATTTTTTTTTTAAATTATCTTATTTTTATTTTAGTCTATATTATTTTTTTATTATTTTGTTTACACTTTTTATGTGATATTTTTTCTTTTTTTTTTAAATCCCATGAAGGGAGAACTGTTTAAAGAAAATTTTCTATTTTAATTTTTTTTTTTTTAACACTTGTAATGTATTAGCATTATTTCTTATATGTATACATATATTATCTGTGTCAGTCTGTCACAGGACAGTGATCAGGGCAGCTCACGCATGTCGTGCCGTGGGTCACTGGATTAGTGCACCAAGACAGTTCTGTGGCCACCTAGTCACCCAGGGCTGACTGTGAGCCGTTCCCGGGCTCTGTCGGGTGGGACCGGGTGTTTGACCGATTCAACCCCCGACAGAGCAAGGGCGAAACCCTTTAATTGCCGCATACTGCAGTAACACAACTTGCCGCAATCAGAACGGGTTTAACAGCAACCGGGATTGCTGTGGGTATTCCTCCGCAAACCCCGGTGCTTCGAACTCAGTGTGTAAGTACAGACCTCCCGATTCCACAGCGGCGCATACTCCGAAGTATCTACTAGCGAAGCGCCCAAAAGACATCTCTGTAGACAAACGACCCGCATTCTCATTGCTGACGTTCAGAGAAAAGAGCGAGTGCTCGCGGTCGTTAATGGGGTTAAATGGCAAATAAGCTAGATTCCTCAGGGTGACTGTGTTGGGTGAGAGAAATACTAAGAGTGACCAGATGCACAAGGTTATGTAGCCCGCAGCAAAGAAAGGGGGTACAAACAGCACAGAACATATGGCTACACAAGGTCTTGATACTGTATGGCGAATGACCAGTACAAAGTAAGGATTTCGAATATCAAGCCATTAGCCTAAGTTTAATGCACCCATAGTCATAGTCATGGGGAGGGTCGACCAACGGGCCGAATGGTGTTATGGCGAGCCAAAAGTTAACGAGGAAGTTGGGTCTTCAGGGAAGTAGTCAGGGCTTTGGTTTCCTAGTTTACCATTATAAAAGTTTCTCTCTTTTACTTTAGTGGGTAGTGTAACCTGCTGTCTATGGCCAACATTTCCAAATTTTGACACCAACACTGTGGCATTTCCTGCAAACTGATACTGTATTTGTTTGACTTTTTTCCAGCAATCACCGAGTTTACACAATGCAGATAGGAAACACTCCCTGATCATTTATCTCTCTTCCGTGAACTTTTCCCCCTTCTAGATTAAGCACCAAGTCGGTGTTAACTTTGTAATTCTAATATGGGTGCCACGCTCACATTAAAAGATGTTTGAACAATACTCCAAGTGTTCACTTCTGTTTCTTGGTTTCATAGTCACCTACTCCGTTGCTATGCTCTTTGTCTCCTGTCCATATTTTGTATTAGAGAAGGGTTAATAGACTCCAGGTTGGTTACCCTGCTGTGAGACATGGCAGGTGGTGGTTCTCCACTGATGTGCCCTTCCTGATACTGCTTATGCTCATCTTCTTGAAATGATGGAAGGGATTCGTTTCATTGATGTAAACCATACAGGACTTTTCCTCTTGACGGTTTTTAAGGGAAAGACTGTCACGCTTAAGGATGGTGCTGAGGTGACTGACAATATTAATTTTGTGAAATATTAATTTAATTAAAATGGTAACTTTATTGATGAAGATTTTTGCAAGCTTATTCTGGGCTTTAAGAGTCCAGTGGGTGGTCTTATCAAACTGAATGACAGCTTTTCTATGTGAATGTGTATTAACAGAGAGCTGCCACAATCACAGAGTAAGGCCAACCCAATGGACTCCTAAGTCTTTGCTAATCTCACCAGAGATTTAAAAGGAAAACAAATGTAAGGTTTACTCAATCTTTTTGGCCAAAACACTATGGGCCAACACATGATATGATAACTGTCTCGGTCTAAAACCCTCTTTGTTGAACATTAAGACCAATTAGTGCGCACCCTTTCATTTCTAGAAGTGCTGTGGTAGAAACTGCAGTACGGGGCATCACTGATTTAGGTTGCTACATGGGCTACAAAGTGAGTTTCTAGACCTAGACAGATTTAAGTAGAACAATGTGGACCTATATATATCATTAAGTGCAGCTTCATCACTGCTTCTATAACATGCAGCCGGTAAGTACAGATAGGCTAGTTTCAATGTGGGTCAGGTTGTCCCTTTAGCGCGCAGATAATGTGAAATGTATATAGGATAGGCAATTAGAAAGGTTAAATAATCACCTGAGGTGCTCTTCATAAACATATGATCAGAATAATCAATAGATCACTCCAGAGTACTCGCCTAGGGATTCACTTAACTCGTCTCTCGTGCCACTGCATGTTGTATTTTTACAGGGTGATTTCCATCCATAGGTTTATTTGCACAAAACTCAGCTTGTACTCAAATGTCTATCCCATAGAATTGACATGGATAGTGACCAAACGCTCAGTGAGCCAAAACAGTGCTTTATTTTGAACAATTATAAGGAGGCGTAGCACTTGCTACACAATTCTACTTTCTATGGGAGCTCCTGAATTCATGTAGACTGGGGTAAAGTGTGTGCGCTCATCCAATATTCCTAACTCCATATGAAGTGAATGGGATGAGGAATATTTTACTACCAGGCAGAGGCTGTAACTTAACAGCATTAAGGGCACCTCCCGGTGACTAGTGACATGTCCCCCATCTAGGCAGATAGGTTTAAAGCCACCATGTTGGTAGGTAGAACTACTGCTCATGGTACTGTATTAAGCAGGCCAAGGTCCCAAGTAGGCTATAGGCAGGGCAGGGCACCAAGGTAGGTCGGTAGGTGTCAGGGTTCCACATTGGTAGAAGACTAGGTAGGTTAGACAGGGTCCACCTACGCTTAATTAGTGACCCCTTTAAATTAGGATCAAGAAGATTCAAATAAACTTCATCCTCTCGCTCTCTCACAGCTTGAAGCTGGACTATGCTAGAAACTAATTGGCCTTGAAGGAAGCTGATGCTTGCATGTCCTTAGGACATGCAAAATCAGATAAAAAAAAGTGCTGACTCGGGGATCCAGAGCATGTACTCTGGATTCCCCAAAACTTAACCTCTGACCTTTCAGGGCTCCTATCCTACTGGGGGCCCCCGAGGCATGCCTAGTTTTGCCCAATGGAATAAGCACTCAGCCACCAATTGCATCTTGGGTGCTGGATCATTTAAACTCTGAACAGCGTTTTGTATTGTAGCATGCTGGAAGTGAAGAGCCGGTGGTCCAGCTTTACTCATTGGCAACAAGGAATGGCTTTTTACTCGTTCACACCACAAACTCATTGCAGGGGGAGGCATATCTGGGGTGGTGGAAGAGAGAGCCTCAACAAAGCGCCTGCACTAACCACTTAGATGTCAGTGGTGCAGTTGGACCGTGGTATCTAGAAGTAGGTTTAAATAGCCAGGATTTTGGAGTTATCACCCGATCCAGCCACTAAATGGGCAGGTACAAGCTGTAATTAAAGCTGGCACCTGTCCAGGTTATGAGGGGCCTCTGCGCATGAGCCGCACTTCCATTTACACTTTTGGGGGACATGTCTGAAAAATACTGTTCTTGGTCGATAGACTTTATCTTGTTGCCCTATGCTACATCATAGTCAGCGTTTCCCTCTTTCTTTTTTAGAGCGCTCGCTAATCCTGAATATGAAAGGGGAACCCGCTGATTGGTTGCGATGGGCAACAGAAAAGTCTTAGACCCAGGGACAGTTTTCAGACATGTTACCCCTTCTTGTTGTCAAGAAAACATTGCACTAGACAAACATCTAAGGAAAGGAAAGGCGCTTCAAAGTGGAATGTCGCGTCTTGTATTTCAGTGTATTATAATCGCCAGAATGTATGAAAGATGGTTTTTGGTGGATTATAAATGATGGTCTAAAGTTCATCGTATCACCTGACCTGTGTTGTTTGGCGCATTATGGAACTTAGGCGCATTAGTAATGCAGCCAAACATACGTAAGATGGCTACTTTAAAAAATTAATTAGTTCAGTGACATAGGAAACATATGGTAATGTGATCTTGTTTGGTGGAGTCACAGGTTCCCAGCAATACCTGGGCTGGCTGGCTCTTGCTGTATGTAGAATAAAGGGTGTGTGCAACGTAAAATAAAATTGATTTTAAATTATTGTAGTAGTAAATAAAAAATTTGTAAAATCTGAAAACATCATTCACATTGGGTTATTTAATGGATAAATAGTTTTAGATTCTATTAAAGTTAAAACATTTTTATAGGAGACTATTTTTATTATTTTGGTGATAGATTATATTATTTTTTATATTAATTTTATATGATAACATTTTTTATTACATTTAAATTTTTAATTTTAGTTATAGTTTGGTAATTTATCAGAAATTACCTATTATTATTGCACTGGTGTAAGCTGAGAAATATTGGCCTATCAAGCAAAATATTATCTCCACTTGGACTCCTCAGGATAAGGTAGACCCTCCCATTGAAATAGGTCTGCTGTTGTCGTGGAAGACAGTTTTTAATGCGCCCAGTTTTGCCGAACCCTCAATTCATTATTATGTGTGTAATATACAGAGTGTGGTGCGACGCAAGCGCCCCACCAGAAACAACGCCAGAATGTCCTCCAGCCTCATAGTTTAGTGTGCATTAGAAAAGTGGTCAAGTTTTTAACGAACAATGCACCTCTAACACATTCATTAGGTGCATTAGACATCGTTTAGAGCTCAGTTAGGTGCATTTTTACACCAGAAAAGTGGTGTTCATACAGGTCTCCATAAAGGGGCTATTCTCACTCGTCACAGGAACAATATTACCAGCCGGATTTGTCCGGCCACGGTATTTGCCCTGTCTTGCGGCCGTCACCAACAAGCCGCGGGGGGGGGGCGGCTTTTCTTCCTCGCGATGAGCAGAGACAGCCCTCCCCCTCCAATTTTCCCCTCTTTTGTGAAACATGTATAAAAAAATTTTTATTAAACAAACCTACCAGAGTCCCCACACACGAGATATTGATAATTGGCCACAGGAAAGGTTATCTCATGCAATACAGAAAGAATTTCTATGATAAATACAAAAAAGGACATGTATGGGAGAATGGTTTCATTTTGGACAGTAATCTATGTACATGTATTTGCTTTGTTTTTATTGTATTTTCACTAGAAGCTTTTTTTTCAATGCTGTATTAGTACTTGTTCTGTACTGATTAGTGTAGTTTTTGTCGGTTGCCGTGCTATTGTATATGCTGAAAGCATCACATCTGCTTTTTCCGAAGTAGAACCGGAGCAGAGTAACTATGCCAGATTTGGTGCAGGAGGTTCGTTTTGTACCAATTGAAATGGAAGGAAAACCGTAACACAAGCACATGTAGGTGTTTGCATGAAGGGCAGGCGGTCTGAGGGGTGTATAGTGGCACGAATCTGGCCAAGTTCCTGCTAATGGGTGAATTATGTACTGTCTGTTATGGTGTAGAAAGGAATAAAATGACTTCAACCCTGAAAAGAGGCCTTATATCGACCAGCTACATTTTGTAGTTTTTGCCTCCATGCACTTCAGAAAAAGTAGTAGCTTTTTAATTTTTTAAAGTGACACAGTTGTAGGGAGGACTTGTTTTATGCGGAGAAGTTGTATTATTTGGTGGGCACAGTTCAAAGGGGTTGTCTCACAATAAGGATTGCCTGCTTTTTGTATGTAAAGATCTTGTACACAAAAAGTCACTTTGCTTATACTATGTCCATTATAGTGTCCTACCTATTTCTAGATTATCCCGCTCGTGTATGGTGCTGCATTCCGCTCTCAGGCGCTCGTAGTACAGACCTGTTTAAATCTCTCATGTATAGGCTGCCAGCACTTGGGTTGCTATAGCTATCAGACCTGTTTCATCTCTTCATTGATAGGCTGCTAGCAGGTTTGCTCATACCTACATGGACTCTGTTTCATCTCTCCTGATATGACTGCCAGCACTGATTGCTATGCTCACAGACACTGTTTTCATCTCTCCTGTTAGGCTGCCAGCCAGGTCACTATAGCTACGCTAGACCTGGCTTATCGTACTTGCAGGGCGAGTGGAAAGCCAAGAGTTAGTAACTCACCCCAACTGAATTCCTACAAAATGTAAGAAACCAAGAAAAAGGGAATGAATCAATGTCAGTGAGACAATTCTCTTTAAAGTTTTTTACACAATAAATTACTGCAGAGTTTTTTTCATATTCTTTTTGCAAGCGCTTGAGAATAATAAAACCATTCACTTTTATACCACTAAATAAACTCCGTGATTAGATTTATTCTACAAGGTATTCAGTGTTCCGTTTTATTTGTCGTGTGCTTGTTTGTGTAATGTTATGCACTAAGGGTCTATATTTTTATAAAGTTTAATGATTTATCCCTATGAGGGGGAGGATAACTAGTGTGTACACCTTTTTTATACTCAGTTAAGTACTCGCGCGAATGTATGCTAGATTCTTGTGTTCAAGATTTTGTTGCTACACTGTTGAGGTCCAGTGGGTTATGCTGCAGAAGTCATCGACCTTTTTGAAGAAAAATGTTAAGATTGTTAGTTGGCATGTTTTTTTTTTTAATATTAAAGGCATTCGGGTTAAGGCCGACGTTATATGAAATTTGGCTTGTTTAAGGGGCACCAAATGTCTTGCGAGTGGGCGCGGCGCGCGGTGATTTGTATGTAGGCCTATATTCGTGTCCTGGATTTAGTGTGAACAGTGCTCTACGAGCAGGGGCTTACATAATATCAGGCTGCATTCTAGCTCGAGCTAGTAGCACCCATTTACTGGCTCGGTGTATAACCCACCTGTAAAACTGGGTATACCTGGTTAAAGGGTGATTCGCAGTCGCAAAGTAAATGTCGCCGAAGAAATGCCATAGCGAAGCTATAAATCTATAGCTCGTACAGTTTAGTTTCTCCACACGACCCTCCGAAAATCAGGCGGCATTTACAAGTGGTGCTTGCGATATGTATATGCGCTGATATTGGGCTTATGGGCCCACTTATAAAAAAATGTAGCGGAAACAGGGCTGGATGGATATTGGGCCTGAAAAGACGGCAGATACTCTGGCGCAGCCCCGTTATACATGGTCACTTTCTGTAGAATGCCTTAGGCCGTGGCATAAATAAAGGTGTTTCCAACTCCCATTTTCATAAGGGACCCACAACAGGTCATGTTTTTCAGGATACTCCCATGAATGCACTGACAATATCTTAATATTCATGTGCAATACTGAGGAAATCCTGAAAACTGTCCGCTTGGTGGGTCTTGTGGAACTGGAGTTGAGGAAACACATGCCAATTAGGACCTCCGTTCACACGGCTTATTTTGACGCGGTTTTGGCGCCGTAACTGCGCGCGGATTTGAGCTGCAGTATGGCGCCAATCCGCCAGAGCTCGGCTCGCGAACTTTCTAGCAATCTACGGTAATCCACTGCTCTCATAGAAGAACAAGTGGACATCCGTTCGCTCCTCCCCCGCTACGCGAATCCGCATGAGGGGGGAGGAAAGTTACATGCAATTACTTTTATCGGTCGCGGGGCACGCGCTCCGTATAACTAGTGCATGGTCTTTGGGTGCCGGGAGAGCGGCGCCCCCGCCGCCCTCCGCCCTGACACCCCCGTCCCCCACCCCTTATTCACGGCGGATGTTGTGAGCTCTATCCGGCTCATCAAATCCGTCGGGCAATAAGCCGTGTGAACACGGCCTTAGGGTGTTATGGTTCACGCAAGCATAATTGCCGGCGCACAGGTACTACGCCGCCATATGCATTTATTTAGCAAGTGCATACGCTTTCGAGTGTGCATATAGCCCGAAAAAGCTCTCTGCCTACCATTCTTATTTTCAGTGCAGTGGAGCGCCTGAAAGAAGTAAACAGGTCTCTTGCTTTTTACGGGCGTATCATATTACGCGCCCAATACGTCGTCAATGGAATATACCCTTAAAGGTAGTCATGTTATGTCTACTGTGTTTATGTCCAATGGATTGTCCAAGAAAGTTTAAAGAGGGTTTTGACAACACTAAGACCTAATTTCATAACCCTTCCTGCACTTCCGACTCTTCAGCTCTGTGTGCTCAGTTAGGGGCGCGTGTATGATTTGTTTGAATTGCATTTCATGTGACACAGCAGGTGACTCACCCGCCCTTCCTCTCTCTGGTCCAAAGAAAGGTCTGTTTATGTAAAGCATTGTGAGTAGCTGAGAGGTAAAGTTTTGACCACTAGGCACAAAGAGTCCTAGGTTCTAATCTGCAGGAGACCAACCTGTGTTTTTTTTTTTTTCTCTTTTATCAATGCCACATAGTCATTGAGGTTTCTTCTTTTATTTATTTGACTGTTTGACTCAATTTACTTGGGTAGCCACCAGGGAGGTACGGGTAGTTAGAGTGACAGCAACCTGGGGTTTTGTAACACTTCAATAGCTGCCTTGAGAAGGAGAGGTGATGTCCCATGTCTTGAGACATGTGAGCCAGGTAATTCTGGGAGGCTCCTAGCCCTTGTGCTGTTATCTCCACTGGAGACGAGCTGTAAAACAATGGAAAACTAAGGCAGCAGCTATTCAAAAAAAACTGTTGCAGAATTTTTTATATAAATCAAAGGAAATGGTGAAAATGTTTGTTTATTTCATTTGGAGCTTCCCCACGTCAACATTTTACTTCCCTGGCAAAAGCCCCTTTATAGAAAACAAGTTATACGCTCAGAAGTTCGCTGCAATTTTTCTATAGTAGATGCCATTTTCCTTAGAAGCAAAGGATGGTCAACAGTTTCCTGCTTTCTTTAAATGGTCTAAAGTTGGTAAAAACTAAAATCCATGGGTCTGATCCCCCAAAAGTCACCCTGAAATGATGCGCCACTGCAGACCCTCTCAATGTCTATGCAGCTTTGGTAATTTGTCCTGTCCTGGGCGCTGCCGAGGGCCTCCATAAGCAGAGATGCTGCCCTTGTGTAGTTACACCCATGTTTGGTCCCTTGATGTTTGAAAGTATATAAAGTATTTTTTATTAATTTATGACACGTCGTCAGGTCTATTCATGAGAACAGCTGCTCATCATCAGACGGCCGCTTCGCTCACAGTTCATAGATGTTCAGAGAAATTTTCTTGTTGTATTATGTGCAAACACAATGAAACGAAAAGTTTCTTTTTGTTCAGATTTGGTATCACGTGGAGAAATTTTAATAGACTCTTAATGCTCAAATATGACATCTGTGGACTGTATTCTATGTGTAGTAATATTCGCATACCAAGGATGTTCAGGCGCTTATTTAAGCCTATCCCTTATTGTGGAACAATTAAGGAGAAGAAATCTCTTCCTATTACGCTGCAGTTTTTGGCCCCTTGTTGTCAATCTCGGGGACAGAATGAAGAAGTGCTCCTATCCTGCTCCCAGGAAACACTTCACTGCAGGGTCTAACACTGGGGGGGGGGGCCCCTCAGGGGAATATTCATCGGTTGGGCCCAGGGTTGCGCTGGGCACCAGGTATTGTCGGACCCTGGGACAATGATAGTCATTGGGTGCTTTTAGGGAGAATGGCAAAGGACAAAAGAGAGACAGCCAGAAAGTGGTAGATCAGACTGGGAGTGCGCATTGAGTCTAGGTGGCAGTCATCTACTGTAGCTGTAGAGTGGGCTCCCAAATTCTATCTGTGCTACTGGTGAGGAATCCTATACAATCAGCTTTATCATGGCTGGGCTCCAAAGAAATCTACCTCTCTCACTGGTGACACCAGAAATAAACTCTCTTACTGGTGGAGCGCCATCAGAAGAATCAGAAACTCACTGGTGGGCACCCGAAGAATTCAGCTCACTAGTGGAACCAATAATCAACTCCACTGCGTCGGGTCCCAAGATCTATCATTTAAGCTTGGTGACTCCATAAGATTAAAAACCTCCAACTTGGCGAGTGAGCTGCGCATGAGGTCCTAAGAATCAAACTCCAATGGTGGGCCTAAAGAATTCTGTGTTGTCTATCAGTGTATCCCAGATATAATCGAGCTAATTGGTTGATACCCCCAATACAAACTCCACTGGTGAGCTCCAAGAATCAACTCACTTTGGTCCAACGAATCTAACACCACTTGTGGGCCTCGGAATCAACTTTTTGGTCGACCCCAATGAAACAACCTCATTACTCCGGCCCCAATAGCCAACGTCCATGGATGAACCAAGAAATCAAACTCCCATCGATGGGCCCAAGAATCAACTCCTGGGGGGCCCCCAAGAAAAACTCCACTGAAGGGCCCAAGAATAAACTTATGGGGTCCCTAAGAATCAACCCCCACTGGTGGGTGCGGGCACCCCAGTCCAACTTTTGTTGTGCAACAGTCAATTGTTTTAAAATGGATAACATAATGCAAATTTTGCTGCACTGTAGGAAATTGACCACTTTCTTGCAGAAAGTTTATATTCAGACCCAAAGCCCTGGATCACACGGGTTGGACGGGCGCACAGAGTATTAGGGGCCCCAAAGATCTTTTCCAAAAATTTTAAACCCCTACTGTTTCAAAGAATTTGCAAAAGACAATGTAATTTGGAGTGACTTTAGACCCAATCACTAGATCCCACCCTATTAATTTGAAGGGCTCAGGGAAAAAAGGATCGGGGACTTGCGCCCCAACCACTGGATGTAGTTTTCCCCTTAATTAACATCCTACTCATGAGGGCAAAGTCATATATTAGGTGGTTTCCTAACCCCCTGGATAAAATTCTTTATGACCTTGCGCAAAAGCCATATCCCCAATGTAGTAAATTGGGGGCACCGGCATACAATTAGTATAATATTTTCCCCCAAACAGTAGATATAGTTCCAATTCCACTTCAGAGAAGGCTGGTGCTAGGAAACAAGGTGCCTAATGAAAGCCCCCATAAACAGAAGTTTTTCACGGCACTCCCCCGTTTAATTTTGAAAATTTCTTTATTCTTATTCATAAAATAGAAAGGGGAATCGACAGGGTGCACAAATAACCCCAACGGCTTTTTTCCCCCCCCGT
>JAODAL010051797.1:0-26446 GCA_025379985.1 Phyllomedusa bahiana | reverse complement strand
TTACCCCCCCTTGGAAAGCATATAAAATACTGTCTTTTGGACAACTGAAATTCCAGGAAATAATGTTATTTATGTCACTGTCCATGCTGCAGTACCCGTTGTGCTCGCTGGCCTGGATTTAAACGGACAGTGTCCAAATTACCTGTCCAATGACCTATGACCTCCTGGCATATAAGGAACTTCCTGCCTCTGTTCCTGGTCAGTTCATGATTGTCCATCTGAGCAATGTTTCCTGGTGTTACCTGTTGTTATGTTATGTTATGTCTGTTTGTCTGTCTGTCTGTTCCTGTGTATGTTTAACCCTGCTGTTTCTGCTGTCCTTCATATCTGATACCTGGATTCTTGCATTCTGCTGTTATCTGCCATCCTGATAGCTGTTTATTCTGCTGTATCCAGCTGTCTTGCCTGTCAGCTACCTGCCTGGGACCAGCTTCCAGTCTTCAGTTAACCCCCCGCTGTATCCAGGTACCTCTGTTCTGCTGCATTCTGCTGTTATACCTGCTTGTACCTGCCTGGACTCTCTCACTTGCGGCTGCCACCGCGAGTAGCCATGTTAGAAGTAGCGACCTGGGGGTACCCCACAACTAAGTCTGTTCCAGCCTTGTGGCAGGATCCGGTGAAGATCCAGAGCCCCTTAGACTCCGCTTCCTGGCGTGGTCTGCTATACCTCCATCTATGCTCATGGTGGCCGAGAGGATCCACACCAGGCACCCGCTGTTAGTGCATACTGACACCGCTGATTGTTATAATTTACTATTATTTATATAATATACAAATTTGTTCTGATTTGCATAGCGTGGACGTAACCCACTGGCAGTAGATAGTCACTCTATTACTTCTTTCCTAAATTTGCTGGTATCAGTGGAGATTTGAATGGGAATAGGAGAGTAAAACTGAATATGATGCATTTATTGAACATCATTGAATGAGTAGTATGCTGGTGTAGACTGTTTTTACATCTACCAGTAAGTGATTGAACTTACTGGTAGATGTAAGTTCTACCAGTAAGATTGTACAATCTGTTACTTTTATTTGAATTCTTCCTACAGATTCTTATGCCTAAAGTGTCCTCCACTAAAATCATGAAGAATCCTCATTTGTCTTAGAGGTACCTGTTAATAGTATAAGTAAAAATAATAATTTTTTTCTTAATACTGGATTACAATATGCCTTCCTCTGGCACCAACCATATACTGTGTGCTGTGCATTTACTATAACATTATGTTAATAGTGTAAGGCAGCGGCTGGAAGCTCTGTAATGGTGTGCATATCCCAGCCACATTTCTCACATACAACTCGTAAATAGGTGGTAAGAGACTTCAAGGGATATAAAGTTGCAGGGTTCTGCTAGGGGCGTAGTTATAGGTGGTGCAGAGGTAGCAGTCGCTACCGGGCCCTGCAGCATGAGGGGGCCCCAAAAGCCCTCCTGCCACAACATTGTCAATGGTACACGGTAACTGAGGGGCCCCATTTCTCTATTTGTACTAGGACCCAGAAGCTTCAAGTTACACCTCTGGGTCCTGCCATTGGTAGATGGCAAAATTATATACGTTGCTTGGCACACTAGAATATCAGAAAAAAATCTTCAAGAATGCTGAGTGCATAGGATATTACTATCCAACAAATCAAATATACGACTTTAAAAAAAAAAATAAATTATATATTTATGCAAAAATTAAGAATCATCACAAATAGAGAAGCGACTCCAAATGAACGTTTTCGGTCTCTTGCAGACCTTTCTCAAATCTGTCGCTAACATTAATCCATTTTACCGAGCTTTGGCCTTTTTTTTCAATAGATTCTTTTGCTGACTGGTTATAAATCTTATCCCTTTTGGAATATTGGTAGACATTTGTAGCAAAAACGACGGATTTGAGAAAGGTCTGCAAGAGACCGAAAACGTTCATGTTTGGAGTCGCTTCTCTATTTGTGATGATTCTTAATTTTTGCATAAATATCTAATAAAAATTTTTTACAAAAATTTGTCGATTTGGTGCGGGTGTATAATTGATTTGGACTGGTAGATGGCAGTTACATGTCACCAAGATACTGGCCTTGGTGAGGTAGAAGCCATTAGTTTAGTTGTGTCAGTGGTTGGCATTTATTGAACAGGTAGTATGGCTGTTTACAAACACCTGATCCAGGACGGCTCTTACTGGGAGTAGTCATAGTGCTGTGTGGGTGGCTACTCCTCATGTTCCATGCCAGAGTTTGGCTGGACTTTATGAGTCAGCTAGTCAGCTGACCTGGTGTGTCTGCTATACAGGACCAGGAGCTTGGCCTGATAGGCAATACCAGGATCAAATCAGGATCTCCCACATGTTCTGCTGATTAATGTGATAGTGAGGGAAACTAGCACTGTATTGCTGTGATCCCAGAGCGGCAACCACTCACAATAGCTAGTTATTAGCATTTGATTCAATGCTGAGTAGAAATTTTGCTTGGTGTCAGTAAATTTTACTTTTCAGTCCAAGTGCTGCTCTACTGTGAATCCTGTGTTTTGTAGATGGGATTACTCATATTCATTTTAAAATGTTGGCAAGTGTACCATAAGATGAGCTAGAGAAGGAAGACGTTAACATATAGTCTTGACCAGTCACGCAGTAAACACATAAGTACCTGTCTTCATTCCATAACGGCTTGACTATTTCAGTGCAGTTAGATAGCTACATGTTCGGCTCAGCCAAACAAGGATGTTATTTCTGTATAGTGGAGGGGATAACTGACTGACAGACAACCTCTGCTGCTCTTATATTCATGTCAAATTATAGGACCATAGTGCAAGCACTCAAGCTGCCTAATCTGTGCTTCCCATGAGTGGTCCTCAGGTGAGGGCCTAATGTTGGAGGACCCACTATGTAGTTTGAACATTTGGGTAATGCATGCATAATATTGTTCAGTGAGTATTTTTCATTGGCATAGAATGAGAAAAAATGAGTCTTGTCTTCTAGATGAATATGGATTGCTTATCCTTTTTGCATACACTACAAATGGAAATACTGCACTGGAAAGAAAGGAGTTAACACAAAAGCACTTTGGCAAATGTCCAGTTTCACACACTAAGACTGTCTTTTAAAAGAGTCCAGAGAAAATGTGACATTCTTATAAAATATTCACCATTCAGTCGCCTTGCCTCAGCCTTTCTAAGCAGAATTCTCCAACATAATTGATCATCAATTCCCAGGAAATACCCCACACATATTGGATTGGAGGGGATGGGGTACACCAGCAAATGTGCACAGCTCATGTCTTATATAATTGCCTGCAATTGGCATTTTAAAAAAAATGTAAGAAAAACGCACGAAAGCAAATTTAAGCACAAATCACAATGGCTTTGAAGCATCTTATTAGTCTGTCAGCTTCTTCACGTGATTGATGGATAAACATTTTCTGATGTGCTGCACATATTAAGATTTTTTGTTATTTCTACAATTGATTGGTCATAGCTACGTTGATAAAACTATAATATAGTTTGTGTGTGTATATATATTTATCTATCGATCTATATAGAGATAGATCGATAGATAGGGCAACATCTATGAATATTCCTTCACCATTTCTTGCCATATATTGCCGCCGCTATAGATGTATGAACTGGCGTACAGCTAAAATTAGGCACAATTTTAATGCGCTAAAGTTTGGTGTTAAATTGCCATACAAAGTTTGGTGCATAACCTTCTATGTGCCAATTTTGAGTGTTATACACCAAAAATTTTTGGCACATAACACTATCATTCATACTGTTGTATTATACACTCCTCTATTTCTATATAGAATTGTTGTGTTGGCGCCAAGTTACAAAAATGGCGCATGCAAATTCATGTCGCTCGTAGGGTGACATGTATGATCTAGGCGCATAGAGGCCGGTTCTAAATAGCTGTAAAGTAGTGTAGAATGCGCCAGAATGTATGAACCTTTTCTACAGCATGTCATTCATCCAGGCGCATTGTAGTTCCACTATGAAAACTCAGGCTCAGTTAGACCACCTTTAACTTGGTCTGGCTGTTCTAAGTTTTAAGCGTCTAGTTTTGCCGTCCTCCGGTCATAAATGTGTGAAATCCAGAACGCCTCCACATCTTAGGCACATTACAAATGTGCCTACTTTTGGTGTGCACCTGCTCATTCATCTAGAGAACAGGGCTGCAACAGTTTTTGTGCTGAAAGCACACCAGAGTTCTGGCGCAGCCCTGTACATACATGTCGCCCACGGTGTCTAGTGGCATCTAGCACCAAGAAATTAATGGATGATCCTTTATTATGGCTAACATGTGGCAGAAGGTTCATTCTTTAATTTTTCCCTCTACAGGAAGAGGGTATAGTTGATGGGCAACAAAGTTCTGATGCAGGCAGAGTTCTTGCAAACCGCTCAAGGCGGGCAGTATAGAAAAGTCAATGGAAAAGCCAAAGTACTGGAAATCACCATACAGAATCCGTTCAGTTTGCCAAAATACATATACAAGATTGGGCAGGGTCAAAGGGTAAGTGTCCCTTTGTATAGACATGGAGACCATAAGAGGGGAAGCAGATTAACAGTGTGCACTGGTCCTCCAAAATCTCCATGTACACCGGGGGGGCAACACAGGATTGACAAAGGGGACGGAGAGGCTGCTCAATGGCAAAAAGGTAAAATCCAGCATCAAATATCCATAAAATCTTCTTAACTTCTTTTTAGCCAGACTTTAAAATCTCACAAATGTCGTTATGTCAGTCCCTGAATACGGCCATGTGACTACTGAAGCGTTTCAGGCTGATTTACTCTTAGTCGTAGCTGTGACTTCACCGGAAAGGCTCATGTAAAAAGGCAGTGACCGAGCAGTGCACGGAGAGAACTAATGTGCCTAAACTATACATATATGGTATACAAAACATATATACATATGAACAGTATAAATATAGATGATCATCAGTGTAATCCAATCAAACCAAATAAAAAAATATAGTAAAAGAAATTCGATATTCATATAATAGATTCAAAAAATGTCTTGATAATTGATAATGAGCCGGGGTTGTGGATCCACTGGGCCGCCGCAAGTGGTGGTACAGGCCACACCAGGGAGCGAAGTCTAAGTGGGTCCAGGTTTTTACCAGAGTCCGCCGCAAAGTGGGATGGGCTTGCCGCGGCGGGATTCCACCAGGTCGCTACCCCTGATGTGACTTGCTTGTGGAGGCAGCCGAGGTGCAACGCGGTACAGACTCGAGAGACGGAATCGTAGTCAGAGTCTGGCCAGAAGGTTGGGGCAGGCAGCAAAGGTTCAAGGTCGGTGGACGAGAGCAAATGGGAACGGTAAACCGGAGTAGAATAAGGCTTCCTCGTATAGGTAAAGGACACTATGGATTCGGCAGGAAGTTTTGGGGGAGGAGCCCTTATATAGGGTCAGCAGCCGGCAAAACCAATTACCGGCGCGCTGTCCTTTTAAATTTGAAAGAGCCGGCGCGCGCGCCCTAAGGAGCAGGGCCATGCGCACTGGCCGGCAGACAAACGCGGGGAAGCAGGAGCGAGGACTAGTAAGTGAATGCGCCCGAGGGAGCGCAGGGGGACGAGTGCGCCCGCAGCCGGAACTGCGGGCTGCGGCGCTACTCATGACAATAATATAACAAATAATAAATTGATAATAACAGACAAAAAAATATTTGCCCTAACTTATTAAAAGAGAGGCTGCACAGCAAAAGGAGAGAACGACACGGAGTGGAGAAGTAACCAACAGACACTATGGCGACCAATAATGCAAGTTCTTGACATCCTTTCAGTTGAGATATGTTTTTCCAACATATTTTACAGATACTTAAGCGGATTGAGATATGCGGGAGAATTTGGAGACTATTTCAACACTTTTTTACTTTCTTCAAACCGTTCCTGAACAATTTTGGCTTATGGACAGGGCACATTATCGTGCTGAAAGAGGCCACGGCAATAATAATAAAAATAATTTATATAGCGCCAACATATTCCGCAGCACAATTTAGATGGTTTAAATACAGACAAAACCGAACATTACATTACATTATAAAAAAGCTTATGCAAAAAAGAAACATGGATCGCACATCCTCACACTATACGTTTATCTAATGCTTCTCAGCAAAACTATATAAAAAACGAACAGGAGGTTCTTAGTATACTCTTTGATCAAAACGTATAGGCCCACTTGCCACATCGCGGCGACCTCTATTAAGTGGGTCCCTACGCTAATGGGGGCAACACTGCACGGCGGCCACCGCTGCAGCAAGAAACCACACAGATGAGGGACACAACCCAGTGGCCCAACAGCACCACTGCTGCCAGACCTAGCCTCCTGGCTCTGGGCTGCACCACCACACCAGCATAGCATCACAGCAGCAATGGCCGCCACACAGCACCGCCACCAAAAAAAAAGGAAAGGTTGACACAGCTAACCTTCCCTTTGGCTCCCTGCAAGTAGGACTGAAAGGAGCAGGGCATTAACCTTTTATACAGACTACTGCTAATTAAAAACACTTGGGCCAAATGGGGAGGAGTGCTGATCCATGTGTGAAAAAGCAAGGACATATTGTAAAAGATATGCAAAAAAGAATCCTGGATCGCACATCCTCACACTATACGTTTATCTAATGCTTCTCAGCAAAACTATATAAATAACGAGCAGGAGGTTCTTAGTATACTTTTTGATCAAAACGTATAGGCCCACTTGCCACGTCGCGGCAACCTCTATTAAGTGCGTCCCTACGCTAATGGGGGAAACACTGCATGGCGGCCACCACCATAGCAAAAACCACACAGATAAGGGGTACATCCCAGTGGCCCAACCAGGGGCGTCACTAGGCTGTTTTATTCGGGGCTCGGGCCCCGAATAAAACACCCTGTGCCCCGAGTCGCCCGGGCTCCAGGCCTCTGCCCTGGGCTTGGAGCACCGACTGGCCCTTCAGCTGCATGTGCGTCCGCTGGACGCACACTCAGCTGCGGACTTCTGCGGAGCAGAGAGCGAGCGCTCCCCGCTCTGCAGACAGTGTCGGACCCGCAGGTCCTACACCGCGAGGCTGCCGGGTCCTCACAGCGCTGAGGACCCGCCGCCTCCCCGTGCGCCTCAGCCGGCAGCGTCGCGATGATGTGATGTCATCGCGACGCTGCCTCTCCTCGGGCGCACAGCGCTCATAGGGCCGTGCGCCCGAGGAGCTGCCGGAGGAGCGCGGGCTGAAGAGGACAGAGCGCGCTCGCCGGGGGAGTTAAGGTGAGTATGAATGTTGTTATTTTAACGCGTTTACCTGCCTCAGTGCCCTATATACTGCCTGTGCCCCTATAATGCCTGCCTGTGGCCCCCATACGCCTGCCTGTGGCCCCCATATGCCTGCCTGTGGCCCCCATATCCCTGCCTGTGGCCCCCATATCCTGCCTGTGACCCCATATACTGCCTGTGGCCCCCATATACTGCCTGTGCCCCTATAATGCCTGCCTGTGGCCCCCATATGCTGCCTGTAGCCCCCATATCCCTGCCTGTGGCCCCCATATACTGCCCGTGGCCCCCATATCCCTGTCTGTGCCCCTATAATGGCTGCCTGTGGCCCCCATATCCCTCTCTGTGGCCCCCATATGCTGCCTGTGCCCCTATAATGCCTGCCTGTGGCCCCATATTCTGCCTGTGGCCCCATATCCCTGCCTGGGGCCCACATTTTCTGCCTGTGGCCCCCATATCCCTTCCTGTGGCTCACATATCCCTGCCTGTGGCCCCCATATGCTGCCTGTGGCCCCCATATCCCTGCCTGGGGCCCCCATATCCCTGCCTGTGGCCCCCATACGCCTGCCTGTGGCCACCATATGCTGCCTGTGCAGCTATATACCTGCCTGTGGCCCCCATATACTGCCTGTGTCCCTATATACCTGTCTGTGGCCCCCATATACTGCCTGTGTCCCTATATACTGCCTGTGGCCCCCATATACTGCCTGTGTCCCTATATACCTGCCTGTGGCCCCCATATACTGCCTCAGTGACCCCATATTCTGCCTCAGTGCCCCTATATTTCTGCCCCAGTGCCCCTTATACCTTCTTGTGGCCCCTATATACTGCCTCAGTGCCCCCATATACTGCCTGTGGCCCCATATACTGCCTCAGTGCCCCTATATACCTGCCTGTGGCCCCATATTATGCCTGTGCCCCCCTATATACTGCCTTTGGCCCCATATACCTGCCTGTGGCCCCTATATACCTGCCTGTGGCCCTATATATTCTGCCTGTGGCCCCATATATCTGCCTGTGGCCCCATATACTGCTTCAGTGCCCCTATATACCTAACTGAGGGGAATGCTATACCTATTAATTAAGGAGTTGCTGGAAATGTGAGGATTCTAAGATATTTGTGTCCAAAAACTGAGGGACGAGTCTTGGCCGGGAGCAATCAGCATGAAGGTGTGAACCGGATTGGAGAAGAAAAGGGAAAGTGAACGACGTGATCAGAAAAGATGTCTCCGGTGAGTCACTAAATGTAACTGCAGTGTAATCACTTATATTTCTGCAGAGCCTACATGCAACTAGTATCTACCACTATCTGGTCCCTGTATGGCGGTAATATATGTCTCTAGGGCCTGTGTGCAGTGGATAGTCACATGTGGGGGTTGCGTTCGGTCAGGGTCTGGCAGGATTATTTGAGCCTTAAGTAGTAATAGTTTGGGGTCTTGGTTTTGTAGAAGGGTTTTAGTAACAATCACTTGTCTGGTAGATTTGCTCCATGTGTAGGTGGATGTTTTGGTGACTGTTTAGGGGTATTGTCATATGAAGGTGAGAAGTTCTGAAAAAGTAAATTTGTCATTGGTGATTTTTACTGTACAGTGACTGCTGAGGAGATGGACGGGATCTGTGTGGGATGTGCAGAAAATTAGTGACAGGAACAGAAGGTTATTGTCTGTAAAAAAACATACGCAGTTCACAATGAGGCGCGAAAAATGTCGTGTGAACCCAGCCCTACCCAGAAAAACACAAAGGGCCCGAGCCCCGGATGTTTTAGGACCCTAGCAACGCCCCTGGGCCCAACAGCCCCACAGCTGCCAGACCTAGCCCCCTGGCTCTAGGCTGCACCAGCACAGCATCACAGCAACAATGGCCGCCACACAGCACCGCCACCAAAAAAAAGGAAAGGTTGACACGGCTTACCTTCCCTTGGGCTCCCTGCAAGTAGACTGAAACGTATAGTGTGAGGATGTGCGATCCATGTTTCTTTTTTGCATATGTTTTACAATGTGTCCTTGCTTTTTCACACATGGATCAGCACTCCTCCCCATTTGGTCCAGGTGTTTTTAATTAGCAGTAGTCTGTATAAAAGGGTTAATGCCCTGCTCCTTTCAGTCTACTTGCAGGGAGCCCAAGGGAAGGTAAGCTGTGTCAACCTTTCCTTTTTTTTTGGTGGCGGTCCTGTGTGGCGGCCATTGTTGCTGTGATGCTATGCTGGTGTGGTGGTGCAGCCCAGAGCCGGGGGGTTTAGGTCAGGCAGCAGTGGTGCTGTTGGGCCACTGGGTTGTGTCCGTCATCTGTGTGGTTTTTGCTGCGGCGGTGGCCGCCATGCAGTGTTGCCCCCATTAGCGTAGGGACCCACTTAATAGAGGTCGCCGCAACGTGGCAAGTGGGCATATACATTTTGATCAAAAAGTATACTAAGAACCTCCTGTTCGTTTTTATATAGTTTTGCTGAGAAGCATTAGATAAACGTATAGTGTGAGGATGTGCGATCTATGTTTCTTTTTTGCATATATTATAAAAAAGCTACTTACACATGAGACACGAGGTGTAAGGGTCCTGTTCGCAAGAGCTTACAATCTATTAGGGTGTATGGGTGAAACGAAGGGTGAGAAGTGCTTGATTTACAATGGTCCAGCCATGTAACATAAATATGGGGTAGTTTACATAAAAAAGTGGATGGACCTGCCATCCCAACCATACATCTATATACAGATAAGTGCTTGTGGGTGCACAAGTACAAGAAGTGACCAATGTGGGGCAGAATTTGGGGGGTTGACACTTAGGGATCTTGGTAGGCCTATCTAAGAAAATGAGTTTTCAGAGCGCACTTAAAACTGTGAGGGTTATGAGTATGCCTGATCATATGGGGTAACATGTTCCAGAGAACTGATGCAACACTGGCAAAATCTTGGAGACGGGCATGGGAGGTTCATTTGACTGAGGTGTATAACCTCAGATCAGTAGCAGAGCGGAGAGAGCGGGTAGGGTGGTAGACAGAGATGAGGGCGGAGATGTAGAGGGGTGCACCACTGTGGAGAGCCTTTTGGGTGAGAGTGATGAGTTTATGTTGTATTCTATACTGAATGGGCAACCAGTGCAGTGACTGACACAGGGTAGAGGCATCAGTAGAGCATCTGGAAAGAAAGATGAGCCTGGCTGCTGCATTCAGGACAGATTTGAGAGGGGAGAGATTACAGAGAGGGAAACCGATAAGCAAGGAGTTACAGTAGTCAAGACAAGAAAGAATAAGAGCAACAATACTGTTGACATGAAGAGATGCTGGAGAAAGAAGCCTTCAGAGGTTGTCACTTGGAGATCCCCACCACAGAGTCTGGTGAGTCCGAAAGAAGCGCTTGCAAGAGAGCCAGTGACAGTGTTTTGTATGGAGCATTAGGTGAAGCCCCAATAAGTTAATAAGAAAACTAGTTATTGTGTGGCCCGGCAAGGGCATGTATGGTAAGACTCAGAGGAGAAACATGTCTTATAAATAATGGGATTGTGTCTATAGAAGGCTATGCCTTTAAGCGACTAATATGAGGACATGAGTCTGTAATTATCACCCTACTGCTACTAAGGAATAGTAGAAGGGCCACACTGTTGACCGTGTGTGGTTGGATAAATTAAAGAAGTCCTTCTAAGAGGCAGCATCCTAGTTAGATACTGTGGACTTGGTCTGTATTAAAGGGGACTGCGTTCTGTGTATCTGCAAGTCTGATTGATGCACAATTGCAGGAAAGCAATAGGGCTGGTCGTGGTGCTTCTAGAAGCAGGTACAGGCTTTACGGACAATTCTGGAAGCATCGTGGTATTGCACACAAGTGGCTTGTGCAACCCTGAGAAGAATGTGTAGTCAAGTCATGCTGTGGTAGAGGGTACTCTCCATTGTAAGCATAACAACACAGAAGGTTTGGGCACAAGCTCTCCTATCCATCTTGGTGCAAAATCTTGCCTGAAGCCTTGGGGCAGTGATGGCTATATTCATGGGGACATTGATGGCTATGTTCATGGAGGACAGTGATGGCTATATTCATGGGGACAATGATGGCTATGTTCATGGGGGACATTGATGGCTATGTTCATGGGGGACAGTGATAGTTATTTTCATGGGGGACAGTGATGGCTATATTCATTGGGGACAGTGATGGCTATATTCATGGGGGGTAGTGATGGCTATATTCATGGGGGACAGTGATGGCTATATTCATGGGGGACAGTGATGGCTATATTCATGGGGGGCAGTGATGGCAATGTTAATGGGGGACAGTGATGGCTGTATTCATGTGGGACTGTGCAGGGTATTTTTATGAGGAACTGTGTTGGCTATATTCATGGGGGGGCATTAATGGCTGTATTTATGGGATACAGTGGTATGGCTATATTCATAGGGGACAGTGATGGCTATATTCATGGGGGACAGTGATGGCTATATTCATTGGGGACAGTGATGGCTATATTCATGGGGGACAGTGATGGCTATATTCATTGGGGACAGTGATGGCTATATTCATTGGGGACAGTGATGACTATATTCATTGGGGACAGTAATGGCTATATCATATAACAACTTAGGGCAATATATCCGACAAGAGGCCCTGCCACACTAGTTTTAAGGCACATTAAATCAGTGTAAAGTGCTCCTGAATGAACGAACCTTTAAAAAATCTGGCATGTGGTATATCTTGCATTGTAAAATTGATGCGCCCATCTAGGCACATTGCATAATTTAGGCGCATAGTATATCATTGCTAACTTATTTAATGCGCCTACTTTAGTTTTGGTGTACTACAGTTCATTTATATAGAGAAGAGGGCGTCAACTGTTTTTTTGCCGCAAAATACACAAAAACAATGGTGTATTCATATTGGGACATGTCTCCCTTAATGTGGTCAATCAGCCAAAACTACAGTAATACTGTACAAATGTAACTACTCCTAATAGCTCGCTCAACTGTTAGTCCGTGTTCACACGGCTTATTCCCGACGGATTTGTGCGCCGTATTGAGCGCACAAATCCGCCGTGAATAAGGGGCGGGACGGGGGGGGGCCGGAGCGCGGCGGGGGCGCCGCTCCCGGCCCCATAGACAATGCATTGTTTACGGCGCGTCCGCGCCGTAATAATGTGCATGTCACTTTCTCCCCCCGCGGCGGATTTGCCGAGCGGGAAGGAGCGACGGAATCCACTGTTCTCTATGAGAGCAGTGGATTACCGTAATTGCTGCCGCGGATTGGCGCCGTACTGAAGTGCAAATCCGGCGCGCAGTACGGCGCCAATCCGCGGCAGAATAAGCCGTGTGAACGGGGCCTAAAGGAGAAGTTCCATTTATACAGTTCTTAAATTATGTTGGCCCTTTAAGGTACACTGTGAGGCTGATATGGCCCCAATGAAAATGAGTTTGACACCCCAGTGATAGACCTTGCGATCAGCTGACTTGTTTATCCGATATTTTGCCTGAACGTCCACCTATTGGCTTTTGAATGGATGGATGGATTTCATTTCATATTCTTCCAACTTTCATGAACTCACATGGTGCAGTTTAGCATTTTTTTTCTTCAAGAGACTGCTGTTGATGAGCTGGATGTTGCTGTTTCTCTTTTCTTGGGAAATCTTCATGGCTGTTTCACGATTTGAAATGGTGACTTTTTGCTTGGGAACCAAACTAATAACTGATTGAGCTTTTAGGGAATATGAGAACAGGTTGTAATTTGTAGTATGCAAGAAGAAAAAGATTGTTCCACCATCAGAAGCAAAACAGTAACAATGCAGTTACATGACAATAATCTGCTTAAAGGGGTTGTCTCGCTACAATGATTGGGTTTTAATTAAAAGATCTTTAAAAAACAAGCAGCTTTGCAATATATGTTCATTACAAATGTCCTACTGATTTTGAGTTAGCCCTGTTAGTAGTAGTACATCAGCTTTTCAAATCTCTATAGCAGCAGACCTGTTGATCCTTATCTCACTGGCTGTCAGGTCTGAATGACTCATCACCTTCTGAATACAGGTCCCAGCAGAGAGCCCCTCCAGCACAGAATGCTTCTGTAGTGGAGGGAGGGGGAGGGCTCTGGCTTCTGTGTCTGTGCTGCCTGGATTAACCCTGTGTGTGCCTGATTCCTCCTGCTCTCTACACAGATTGAGAAGAGCAGAGATGAGGCTGATCAATAGATGTGTCAGCAGTGACCCTGTGTGTTACTATAATCATGATGTGTCTGTGGAGCCGTGACTATACTAATAGAACAGATCAGGGGGCATGTGAACGCTTCATGCTCTGCTGTATTAGTGACACATCCTGAGTATAGTAACACTTCACAGCTGCCCTGTGTCTGTTCTGACAGGGTCTGTTTGTTGCTGGAGATGTGCAGATTTGTATGCTAAGCAGGGGGTATAGGAACACTTGCATCCCCCCTGCTCTGCTATTAGCATACACAGCTTCACAGACCTCTCCACACTCATAGATCAGCCCTCTCTCTATGTCTTTGTGGAGCTAACAATACAGCTGATCCAGGAGCCTGCAGCAGACCTAGGCAGGCACACACAGGGTTAACTCTGGCAGCAAACCCCCTTGCCCCCCCTCCCCACCTCCGTTGCTGTATAGAAGTTACAGAGGAGAGCTTTCTGTGTGCTGAGGGGAGGGGGGAAGAGGGAGGAGAAGAGGCAGACAAGAAGCACGCCCCTGAATTCAACTGCCAGGCACAGAGATAGGCTGAAAGCTTGTAATGAGACAACTCCTTTAACTAAGCAAATGCTAAATAGTTGCAAATTAAATGTATGTATAGCCAAGATGATTGTCTATAAAGTGATTCACATTCACATAAAAAGAGAACTGTAAGATATGGACCCTGAAAGTCAAAAGATGAAAACTTTGATACCCGTTTGCTTGTCAGTGTGTGTGTGTATATCTATATATACACTCACCGGCCACTTTATTAGGTACACCTGTCCAATTGCTCGTTAACACTTAATTTCTAATCAGCCAATCACATGGCGGCAACTCAGTGCATTTAGGCATGTAGACATGGTCAAGACAATCTCCTGCGGGTTCAAACCGGGCATCAGTATGGGGAAGAAAGGTGATTTGAGTGCCTTTGAACGTGGCATGGTTGTTGGTGCCAGAAGGGTGGTCTGAGTATTTCAGAAAACTGCTGATCTCCTGGGATTTTCACGCACAACCATCTCTAGGGTTTACAGAGAATGGTCGAAAAAAAAAAAACATCCAGGGGAGCGGCAGCCCTGTGGGCGGAAATTGCCTTGTTGATGCCAGAGGTCAAAGGAGAATGGGCAGACTGGTTCGAGCTGATAGAAAGGAAAACAGTGACTCAAATAGCCACCCGTTACAACCAGGTAGGCAAAAGAGCTTTCTTGAACGCACAGTACGGCGAACTTTGAGGCAGATGGGCTTCAGCAGCAGAAGACCACACCGGGTGCCACTCCTTTTCAGCTAAAAACAGGAAAACTGAGGCTCCAATTTGCCCAAGCTCATCGAAATTGGACAGTAGAAGATTGGAAAAAACGTTGCCTGGTCTGATGAGTCTCGATTTCTGCTGCGACATTCGGATGGTAGGGTCAGGGAAATTTTGGGGTCAACAACATGAAAGCAAAGGATCATCCTGCCTTGTATCAATGGTTCAGGTGGTGGTGGTGGTGTCATGGTGTGGGGAATATTTCTTGGCACTCTTTGGGCCCCTTGGTACCAATTGGCATCGTTGCAAAAACCTTGTGGAATCTATGCCACGAAGAATTGAGGCAGTTCTGAAGGCAAAAGGGGGTCCAACCCGTTACTAGCATGGTGTACCTAATAAAGTGGCCGGTGAGTGTATATATTAAGAAAGTGCAGGGAACTGTCCTTGATGGTAGATATGTGTCACCGACTTGCCTGGCTTCGGTGAAGTAAAAAAAACATTTTGTTGTTGGTGTCAGCAACAATAGGCCACTGACACACACTTGTCTTAGTAGTATGGCTGCAATGCAGTTAAATCCGAGTCAGTTTTTCCTGAATCTGTCAGAGAGCTGGGTAGGATGATTGCTCTCATGTTTCCAGGTCCAGGCTGGGTTTTGGGTGGCCTATATAAGCTTGGAGAGTCAGGTGAGCTAGGGGTGTGGTTCCCAATTCAGAATGGTGTCTGACTACATTGAAAGTGATGATACTGACTGCAACCTCTGAGCTGCATTTTTTCACATTCCCTGAGGTGGTTGGGAAAAGAACACTAAGGACTCTGGCTTAAGAGAAAGTAAGACATACATAAGTCACACATGGACAATGTTAACCTTGTTTTGTTTTTTGGGCCCTAAAGGGTTGGGGGCCACCAGCCCTTTTTTTTCTTTTGGGATTTTTTTTTTGGGTTTAAAAAAAGGGCCAAAAACTAAAAATGGATGCTGAGGACATGGTGTTTTGTATTCCCAATTGAGTTTGTAAATTGAAAAATTGGGAAGAATGCGGGCATAGCCCACACAGTTATAGGGTATTTCCCTGGGTTTAAAGGTCACAACTGAGATTTCCAGTACATCAGAAACCCATGGGGGGAGCAAATTTATCCCACCGGGGTGCAACCCAAAACCTCCCCCCAGCAGCAATTTAGTGCCCAAAATGCAACCCATGCACAGCAGAAGAAGGCCCTTTGGAGAAGCCAGCATTTTCAGCATCAACTTTTTAAAGCAACAAAAAAAAAAAGCCCATAAAAAGGCCCCAGGGAAGGTTTTCAATGGGAAACCAACAGGCTGTGATTAAAGAAAAGGCCTGGGGCCTTTTGCCCCAGGAAAAAAACCCAGCCTCCTCAATTTAAAGGTTTGGGACAGACTTTGGGGTCAGAAGGAGAGGGGTTTGTTCTATCTATCTATTTTTTTTATTATCTATCTTCTATCAATCTATCTTTTCTTTTTCTATCTATCTTTTGTTTTTACCCTCTAAAAAAATACAATAATATATCCATATATAAGTATGTATATGTAGATATGTCTGTTTATATATAGAGAGGGAGATAGATATATATTGTTATTTTATTTTTTAAACATTTATTATTACATCTTGTTTTCTCTGAGACGCTTTGGGGGTCTTTTGTTTATCTAATGTTGACCTAAGATACTCTTCTACTTTGTGCCTCATTCTGTGCCAGTTCTTTATTATTTCTATTTCCTTTGACATTCTCCTCCAATTGTTTTGTATCCTTGTTCAATAAGAACCATGGAAACGAGAATAGGTAAAGGGCATTTTAGATTTTGACCCCTTGGGTAAATTGGGATAGCGTTTAAAAAATAATGGCCTTAAGCCAGGGGGTGTTCAAATAGAGTAGTGAAGGAAGGACTGAGCATTGTGGCTTAATAAAATTAGAGAAAAATGGAAAACCAAAATTTTTTGTGGTTTGATTATTAAAAATTTTAAAAAAAAGGAGCGTTAATAGGTTAGAGTCCACCTTTTAAAGGGGATTTTTTTAAATACAGAGATTAATTTTTAAACATAAAGGGGAAACGGTTTAATTGAAGACTTTTTTCCATTTACATTTTGGGCGACTAAAGGGGTTTTCGGGGTTTTTGGGAACCCAAATTTTTTTTGGCAAAATTTATTAGTATAGAATGCCCCTTTGATTTATAAACCCTGGTCTACAGCCGGGGTCATAAATCAGGTGCATTCTAGCACATAACCATCAATTCTGGCTCAGGTAAACCACTTTGAAAGTAGTTTACCTGTTCCAGCAGCAATGAAGCTAAAAGTCTAGAATTGCCGTAATGAAGCTAAAAATATGTATCTTCGCTATGGTTCTAGTGCAGCCCGCCTCCTGGAGGAGCAGTACAGAGTGACATGGGCGCCGCTCTGTAATGCGCCTGGTATTGGCATACTGAAGGCTTTTAGCTATTGCGAACGGAGCTGTGTCTGATGTCGGGCTGAAAATACGCCAGACTTCTGACACAGCCCTGTTCATACATGTCGCCCTAAGTCTTTTGATTGGTCATGGGATAAGAAAGATTTTATCTGCTCTGAATGCACACAGGTTTCTCTGGTTACATCCAAATCTTTGCTTCCTGATTAGAAAGAAAGCAGGAAGTGACGTTACCATGGACGAAGCTCACTCTCAGAGAAGACTCATTATCTCTAACTAGATTAGCTTTTGTTTACAGATAAGCAATTATCCTGACCCCTTGGAGCACTGTAGCTTTGTTTAATGAAGATTAAATCTCCTGTACTTGCTTTGTAGTATCTCAGCTAGTTACAGAGAAGCTACTATAGAACCACCCACCGCCTGACGACACTAGAGTGGATGAAAAGCTGTTTGTGACTCAGTGAAACAGCATGGTGAGAAAACCCCTAAAAGACAACCAGTTCCTGAACTTACATGCTCTGATGGTAAGCTGTTATGCCATTAACAGTATGTGTCAAGAAGTTGCTAACAGTGGTATGTCACTGTCTTATTGTGTCCTTTTGGGGTTGGAGATGTTTGGTTACATCCTTATACGTATTATTTTGCTCAGTAATGTCATTCACATAGTTTTGTTCCACTCATCCGTTCTAACACTCTCAATGTAGTTTCATAGGTGTAAAAGCTTAACATAATTACAATTGCTATACCATTCAGAACACTGCTTTTCCATTTAACTAATATTTGGGTTTGTTTAGTTAAAACTATTGTATCTTAGATTTTCTGCTTTTTTTAACTGTACCCATCCTCTATAATTATTATATTCATATGTCATTATGATTAATCTCTTTATTCAAGCAAAATCTTTCTATTGTTCCTTCTACAAAATGTCAGTTTTAAAATTGATTTTAAACATTTGATGGTCTATTTCGTGCTAAACTTTTTCTTAATATTCATCCAGTATATTGTTATTTTCAATATTGTACAATTTGGTATACTACTTAAAGGGATTGTCTCACTACAATGATTGCTTTTTATGTAAAAAAAATCTTGCAAAAACAAGTCACTTTACAATATGTATCCATTAACAGTGTCCTACCTATTCTTAGATACTCACTCTTGTATGGGCTGCATCAGCTCCTCAGGTCGCTATAGCTACAGACCTGTTCAATCTCTCCTGATAGACTGCCAGTGCTGGTCGCTATAGCTACAGACCTGGCTTCTACTGCAGCCTAGTAGAAGTTAGTAAACACGCCCCTGAACTCAAAATGAAACCAAGAAAACAGGATGAATCAATGTAGTGAAACAACCCCTTTAAACATTGATGCCACCAAGCTGAAAATTAACTTTCCTAATTTATTTCCTCTTAAACAATAGATCAACTTGGCATTACCCTGTTTTATAGTGAGTCATGTGAGCCACCTAAAAAGTGATTGCACCCCAGGCAATACTGCTACAAAACTCTGATATTTATTTATTAAATGGACTGTCAGGTGAAAAAAAAATATATGTTATAAATAAAATCTCTTTTAAAGTTTGGCACTTTTATAATGTACATTATATTTTCTGTGGCCCCCTGCAGTTCTACATCAGCTGTTTGATGACAGGATGCTTAGTAGTTTTGTGTGTTTCTACACACGGAAACAGATATGTGTCAAGCCCAGGAGATCCGGTGACCAAAGGAGCCTTCCCTAGGCATTTTTTTTAAAATGAGGAATAAAACAGACGGTGGGTGGGTGGTTAAGAAAGGGGAAAAAATACAGCAATGGATCCCTGGGCTTGTACAGGAAAGAGAGACAGCTTTCAAACATGAAATGCTGCCACGTGGCTGCAGAGAAAGGAATCTACATACAGCACAAGACATAGGCAAATTAGTACTGAAAACATATCAATTAAACTCTTGAAGACTAAGGGTGACATGTCCCAACACACCAACTCCAGTTTTTTGGTCTATTTTGCGCCAAAACCACTTTTGACGCCATATTCTTGTTGTAAATGAACTGTTGTACACCAAAACTAGGCGCATTATACGCCAGGCACGACACTTCGTAATGCGCCTAAATATGGTGCACTGTGCGCCCACGTTGTGCAGTGCGCCTATTGAGGCGCAATACATATGTTATGCGCCTCTGGTGGGCAATGCGCCGCGATAGGCGCATTACATATGCTACCAATGATATGCTATGCGCCGCGAGTTGTGCAATGCGTCTTTTTTGATGCGTTGCGCCTTTTTTGGTGCAATGCGCCTTTTTAAGCACATTAAATTTTGCTATGTAAGGTATACCTGACGCCAGTTTTTAGAAAATATCGGACTTTCAGGCCCACTTTACTCTGATTTAATGCGCCTAAAACATGTCACCCTAAGACTTTTTTTTGGTTTACTAGACAACCCTTTTAAGCATGAATTACAGCTACAATCCTACCAGAAATGTCAGATTGCAGCCAAGATCAGTATTTTCCATTGTGTACAATAATCACTTTGGAAAACAATGGCATGACCTACTAAAAAAGTTCTGATCTGATTACTGTTATTACTATGATTGTAATGTGATCTCAAGATGCAAGAGCATAAATATCCTTGAATGTAGATGACCAACTCTAACAATTATCCAGTAATTAAGGATCAAGGTCATATGGTTACATATTAATAAAAACTTCTGCAGCCTGTTTGCAAAATAATGCTGGGTACAGGAGAGTCTATTTTCTTGGAGGGTGCAGCACACATTACAGTGCTCATTCCAGCTGGCGTTTTTGCGCTTAGGTATACCAGCATCAGTGGGTTTTCTTCTATTGTTGGCACTGGTGCATACCTATCATTTATCAGCTAATACCTTACAGAGTTTCACATGTCAATGGTGCATACCTATCATTTATCAGCCAATACCTTACAGAATTTTACATTAATGGTATTTATCTTCCTGTTTCCATTCGTCTTTTTTTTACATAATTTTAATTTAAGGCACAGTTACAAAGCATACTGTTTGATATTTTCCCTAAAATTAGGACAATTGGCTTCTACCTTATAGGCATTTTTCCCTTCTTCTGGATCAACACTGTAGGATAATAAATGGAACTGGATGGATGCCAAACTATATACAGTAACTATAATTTAAAAATCACTGTTGCTAAAAATATCTTGCAACCTTTTTGTTGCATTCTGTTGTTTGAAGATGGTAAGTTATTGCCACCGGTTATACATGTTTCCTCAGCCTAGAATATACATTTTGTTCACCAGTTAATACTAGACCGGTTCATAAGGGTCAATGCTGAGTTGCATATATTCTACAGAGAAACCTGTCTTTAGCTCTTGTACCACTCATTTCCCCTGTGATAACCACACATTTCTACACATAGGTAATGGCTCACAGCAGGTTAAGAACCAAATTAATAGAGAATACATATGACTCACACAGTACGATCTTTTAATAATACATGTTGCTTAGTGTTATGCTGAGTAGAAGCTAGACAGACAGAATCTGGGGTCAACGTAGAGCTGTCATCACATCACATTTCTATATCAGGAAAAAAGGGACAGTGAAGAGAACATAGGGACAACAAAGTCACAATGCCTTCCCGTAAAGCACAGCTGGAGGTCCATCAGAGATATCCTGCAAAAATTATTCCCACCCTGACAAGGTTATTCACTGAGGAACAGCATTTTTTATAATAATGTGGAAACTACAGAGTCTTTTGCTTGAAGGAAAAAGATACATCGACGATCTTCCAGAGGATATCCCATGGGAACGCATGATGATAAAGTGTATTATTGCCAATAAAGAAGATCTCTTAAGTCAATAGGATTTTCTATTTTATGCCAGCCTGGGCAATATCACCCCGTAGTCTCTCTGAACTGTTACTCCTTCCTAATTAGCTTCACAGGCTCATCAGAAATCATCTATGAGCTCTTTTTTGGCTAAGGAACAGAGCATGCTGTGTAGGAAACCAGGCCAGAGCCTGGAACCCCCGGAAGGGAAGGAGATAAATAAAAAAAAAAACACGAAAAGAGTTTCAGAAAATCATATATAAAGAGAGCGTGGATGGGCTGATAAAGTGAGAAATCAGGGTCATTTATGAAGTTTATGCTGCGTCGCCCATTAAATTGTTCCTCGTAAAAGTAGAATTCAAGGGGCCCGGTGTCGTTGTTTTACCCGTGTGGATTTGTTTGTTCTGGCGGGTTTTTCAGGATTACAGGAGCAATTTTAAAAGGTGAATAGTAAAAGAGAAAAACAGGTTTAAAAAATCTTGAAAAGAATACAAAGCAGCTTGCTGTCCAAAAAGCCATCTGTGACTCTCAGTCTGTCTTCATACTCAGAGTTAGCAAGTGCCACAGTGAAAAACAATGTACTACCAGCTCTGAAAGATGCCTTGTATAACAGTTATGACATGCAATAGTGTAACTATAGCAATTACTGCTATTGGGGATATGAATTGGGAAATGTAATGTGATGGAAACATTGCTATCATGGTTTAATGTAAAAAAGATGAAAATAAATTTACCTTGTATTACACTTCGATGAAATGCCGGTGGGGGAAATTTCCCAAATATAGTGAGCACACACTTGCTATATTTGGGACTCCCAAAGAAATGAATGAGGTGGATGGCTGCAAAAGCTATGAGCTGACCAGTTTTACGGATGTTCCTTCATGGAAACACCCCTTTAATATGGCTTCCATGGAGAAATTTGGTTGTATGCGTTGAATTTACAGAGGGATAAAGTGGTTTTTCAGTTCTGATCCAACATAAAAAGGTAATGTATATCTGGCGGGGTTTTTTACAGGAAGTAGTGTGTACAACGTCTGACAAAGCACACTGAAAGGCTATGTGGCTCCAGACTAGGGTGTCATATGGCCATGGCTGCCATCAGGAATTTCAGGCCCTATACAGCCAATTCATCTCAACACCCCTCTCATTACCAGTTTTTATCTTGCAATGTTATCAGCTGTCCCTTTTTGAAATTGAATCAGTACTGCCAGTACTGCCCTGATGGTAGCCCTGAATATGAAATATAAATTGTTTTCTAGGGATTAACATTTTTTTTTAATCTCAAAAACAGTAAGATTCTTGATATACTCGCCTTTAGACTTACCCAATGTACTTCATGCCCCCTTTGGGGTCTTCTTCCCATTCCCTTTATGTACGGCAATTGTTGTTGCCTTGGAGGGAAGGTGTACGGGGGTTTTAACCCCTCCAGGGGGGGGACAGCCAGGGAGAAGCCTGGTGTTAGGAGTGAAGCTCGGTTTAAAAATCAGTCAGAGGGGTGTACTGCCCAATAGGGAGCTGGAGGCCGCACCAATCAGTGCGGGGCGGTGCCCGGGCGGCTCATTTAAATGCTCAGTTTGGTTCATCTTTCCCCGGGAAAAATTTCCCCCTTTGCGTTTTCCCCGGGGTTTTCCCTTTTGCTTGTTGCTCTTTTACCCTGACCTCGGCTTGCTTCTGACCTCGTTCTCGCCTCTGATTTGTATGCGTTCCCTCCGGGTTTTTGCCTTGGGTTTGGCTTACATTATTCTCGGGTTTTTTTTCCGATTTGTGGTTTTGGCTCCCTGTACAGTTAACGCCCCGGATGTTGATTTTGCTTTTCCCTGAGGCCCTGCAGTGTAGATAGGGATTTTGTCCAGTTGGGGTCTGCCATTAAGGGCGACGTAAAAGTAGGGGGGGAAGTGGGTGGTGGCGTCAGGGCCATGCCCCTCCTCTGATGAATTTTCACGGGCCCATACATTAGCTCTCCACGCACCTGGCCCCCATGCGTTTGGGGTTTGAGCAGATGCGGGACTTACCAGTTGGCCCAAGATCTGGCATTAAGGGTGCACCCCGCAGGAATCCGTGGGTCCCCCCAGGATGGGAGTTCCCCGACATCCCACCCCCTGTTGTGGAACCCCCCCCCAGTTCCCTGAAAATTTTCAGGTGACGGGCCCTTTCTGTTTTTAAGGAAGGCTGTGTTTGTTTTTCCGACTCGGCCCCCGTACTTCTGGTAATGAGGAACAGGAGGGGGAATTTCATGTCCCATCCAAGGGTCCCCCAGGAGGGGGCATTTCATCCCCCCGAGGCACCAAATTGCCCTCAGTCGACAGATTTTTTGTCCCCTTTGGGACTCCTGTTCGGATCCTGATGGGAGGCGGTGGTGAGATCAATCACCACCTTAAGGCAGGGTAAGCGGCGGTGAGGTTTATGTTGGGAATTTCGGCTGGTGTGTTCGTCAGGGGGGAAAAGACCCAGCCCTCAGGTCCCAGTTCAGATGGGATTGGCAGAACATGTTAAAGGGGATTGTGGGGGTTATCCCCCCCCCCGGGGCACTTGGATGGGGGAAATTTGCCTTGGCGGTGGGCTAGCAGACGATTTAGGGAGAGACGACGGGAACAGCCTTTCCCCGTTGCCCGCTTAAAACCTCTTCCCCGTTTGCCTTTTTCCCCGAACCCGCTTGCGTGACTATACCCCCCGGGGGAGTCTATGCAGGTGGGGGCCCTTTTTGCGGGTGCTGCCGTGACCCCCAGGATCCCGCGCACCCGGGTCTTGCTTTACTGTGGCGGAGAAGGCCTCACATCCCGGGGGTGTCCCAAAAAAAACCTGGCCAGAAACTTCAGGCCCAGGTGCCCTGGGAAGGTCACTAGGGGAGCGGTATTCCCTATTTTGTCAAAAAAACTATTTTTCTGTAAAAAAATTTTTCTTTTTCCGCTGTGTTTTTGGGAGTGCATTTGTGGGCTTGGTCGCCCCAATTTCATGGACGTTTATTGTGGCGTTGGGGTTTCTTTGGGGTCTCTTCTGTTCCTGCAAGTTGTGGTATTATCCCCCGTTTTTGGGCAAGGGCAATATCCCGTATTGCACCCCAGAAATTGAGATGTAGTTGGGGGTTTTCCATAAGGGGAAATGTTTTGTTTATCATGGGGGCTTACCCGTGTGTTGTGTTGGGGTTGCCCTGGCTTCAGAAACACAAACTTATTGATTGGAATTCGGGGGAGTTAATTAGGTGGGGGGGCAGTGTATTAAGAATGTTTCCAAATTTTTCTTGGGATGTGGAGATTGAGCATTCCCCGGTTTATTCGTGACTTTTTGAGGGGTTCTCCCAAAACCCAGTCTGAGAAGTTACCCCCGCATGATATATGATGTGTATTGAATTATTGCAGGGGGGGAAATTCCCAAAGGGAGGTTTTTAATTGTCGGGGCCCGAGAGAACGCCATGAAACAATACATTTAGAGAGCTCAGAAGGGTAACATTCGCCCTTCCTGTCCCTATGGGTGCGGGTTCTTCTTTGTTAAAAAGAAAGTGGGAATCTCTCCCCTGATTGATTTTCAGGAGCTCAATAAAATAAAAGGTGAGGAACCAAAACCCTTACCGTTGATCCCGATTTGTTTAACAAGTTGGGGGCTAAGTGGTTTTCAAGTTGACCCCAAGGGGGCCCATAATCTGATCCGTTCAAGGAGGGAGTGAGTGGAAGACCGCATTCAATACCCGGAGGGCCTTTTGAATATCTGGTTAGCCCTTTGGGGTGTGTAATGCTCTGCGGTCTTCCGAACCCGGTTAAAAGATGTTTTTCGTGAATGATTGGTCGGTATGGTCGTCTATTGGATGACTTTTTAAATTTTTTCACAAAATGGGCTCCCGTTTTTAACATGTGCGACAAATTTACAAATTTGGGGGCAATAAATTTTTTTGAAACTGAGAAATGTGTTTTTGGGGTTTGGGGGGTTCCTTTTTGGGATACTCCCGCTCCCAACATTTCGTATGGTCCGATAAGGTTCGGCTACCCCCGATGGGTCGCCCGCCTCCCTGAAGGCCTTTTCAGCGGTTCCTTGGGTTTTCCAATATTATCGAAAAATTTATTCAGAAATTTTTTTGTTCTTTTCGGCCGTTGACGGACATGACTAAGAAAAGGGGGGAAGTTCAGTAATGGCAACCTGAGGCCATGAGGATTTGAGAAAAATTTAAAAGGCTTTTTGTCGCTCCCGCATTTATTCAAACAGACCAAGTAAAACCCCTTTTTCGTGAGGTTGATGCTTTTTGAGTTTGGGGTAGAGGCGGTCCTCTTCGGGGTCGCCGCCATGACTAATCTCCCTTTGCGCCTTTTTTTCCCCTAAATTTTCCCGACAGAAAGGAATTATGAGTTTTGGGGAAACCCCGAGTCTTGGCGATTAATGGGCCTTCAGCAAAGGGCCCCTTCTCGAGGGTGCCCAACACCAAATCCGGGCAACGAATATAAAAACCTGACCTTTCTAGAGAATGTAAAAGGTGAACCCCCTCAGGTCGTTGGGGTTGTTTTTAGCTGGTTTAATTTTGTGTCCTTACAGACCAGGATCTAAAAAAGTTAAAATGATGCGTTTCTAGAAGCTTCTGTGCCCCGCTCAATCGGGGGGGATCCAGTATCATTTACCCCAAAGGGGCGATTGTTCAGCCCTGTCCCCCCAAATTTTGGCCTGGATTAAGACACACCCGGACATAGACCGGCTAATTGTCCCGCTTCTAAAGTTTTGTCCCCCACTCAGTTTCGCTTACGTTTTTTAAAGGTATAAAAATTCTGTATTATCTGGACATCCGGAGTGTCTGGCACAAAGAGGTATCTCTCGCAACTATGGGGCGTTGTTAATGTGTGTGAAGGCCATTGGCAGCATGTGACATTTGTGCTCGGGCAAAGGCTCCCAGAACTCGCCCTTTGGGGAACTTTGTCATTTCCATACCCGAGATCCTGGACCCCTATTTCAATGAAATTTTTTGACCCAATTTGCCCCACCTCTGAGGGTAAAAGGTCATTTGGGTGGTGGTGGATCGCTTTCGCAAAATGTGTCATTTGGTTCCACTCAGGGGGGTTGCCGTCGTCCAAAAAATCAGAGTTGTTTGTCAACATATTTTGAAATGATGCGTTACCCCAGGATATTGTTTCTGACAGGGGGTTCATTTGTTTCTGCTTCTGGAGAGCCCTCTTTTAAGGCTTGGGTATACCTATCCCTTTTCTGGCCTTTCACCCCGAGATAAAGGGGAGACGGGAGGATAAACCAAAAAGTTTCCAAAAAACTTTGTTGTTTTGTTTCCCATCAGCAGCGGATTGGGAGTGGCTTTAGCGGCTCTGGGATTTGGACAAGTGTTTTCAGGAGAGAAGAGAAGATTTCGGGTGCAAAAAAAAAGGGCTCTGTATTTTATTTTAAGCAGAAACAAAAACAACAAGGAAGGCATGCACGACATAACAAAAAAAAGCCTGCCCCTCTGGGGTTAATAACAAAGGACCAACTTCTATCAGTTGTAGTTTCCTGCTGGATCTCCAGGGGTCTCCTTCCCGACTTAAAGGTAGCCCGGGAGTTGTGTCTCCCTTTGTCGCTTCCCCGCGGGTTATATTTTTAGGAAAACCTGGGGTGGAACCTCGGGGAGTGGATCATGGGGGTGGCACCCCCCCTGCTTATGCTACTCCCAAGAAAGG